>APFE031726149.1:6399-23300 GCA_000404065.3 Pinus taeda | reverse complement strand
AATCATCAATGAAAGTTAAGAAATACTTGCAGCCAGAGAATGAAGCAATAGGAAGAGGACCACATAAATCACTGTGCACAAGCTGTAAAGGGCTGAGGCGTGCCAAGAGGCACGTTTTTCAAAACTGTCCCGATGATGTTTTCCGAGTACACATCCGGAACAAACACCATCTCTGCAAGATACCATAGGAAGGCCTATCACCATATTTTCTTTACATAGATGCTGAAGGGAGCGATAGTTTAAGTGACCAAATCGCTCATGCCAAAGTTTGCTCACTTCATCATTATGAGCAACAAATACTGAGGGAAGATTTGATGACCCAAAGTTGTGAAACTTATACAACCTTGTGGAATCATCAGCAATAACAGTAGCTAGAATCTGTTTAGGATCTCTTAGATCCTTGATTACAACAGCATGAGGTGAAAATTCAACAATTTTACCTTCACCTGAATGAGTTATCTGATATACAGATAGAAGGTTGCTGGATAAGGTTGGAACACATAATACATCATTAAACTGACCATTGTCCAGATGAACAGTTCCAGTCCCTACAACATTAAGAGATCTATCATCACCAACATATATATTTTTGGTGTTACAATCATGTAAAGAAGAAAACATGGCTGTGTTTTTGGCCATGTGATAAGAGGCTCCAGAATCAATGAGCCACTCATGAGAATGAGAAGAAGAAGATACATTTAATGCATAACCAGACTGAGATGATTGACAACGACATGCAGAAGTGCCATTCCTGAAGATGAAGTTGAAGTTGAAGTAGAAGAATGCTCCACATGGATGTTATGTTTCTTCATTGCGGCTTCCAAGGCCTCCATCTTCTTAAAGCATTTAGATTCTAAGTGGCCATCTCGATTACAAAAGTTACAATGTCTATCAGTCTTCTTCCATTTGTTTTTATTGGTCTTATCATTTTGCTGAAATGATCTTTCATTTTGAGACTGAGTTTGCTTAGGACCCTTGTTTGGTTTAGGACCATTCTTCTTAGGATATGACTTCTTAGGATTCTTTAAATTTGGTTGCTGCTGGGCAGCTAACGCTTTCCTGGAAGAGTTTCCAAGATTAAGAAGACCAAGGTGTAAGAGTTTTTCTTGTTCTCTTATTAAAGAATCACAAAAAGAGTCAAAGGAAGGGGCCTTGTAGTCTTTTCCCTGACAAATGAAAGCTTCCCTTGTAGAATGGAAGGTGGAAACAAATACAGAGTAGGCTGGTCCCAACTTAGTAAGGATGGAATAAATAAGGTTACTATCTTCTTTCTTAACCTTAACACCTTCCAAGAGATATCTAAGGGTCTTGAATTTGGACAAGAAATCTTCAACGCAAGAAAAATTATTAGGATCCAATGTAAGCAACTCATTTTCAAGTTGATGGGCTCTAATTTCATTTTTAATCCCAAAAACTTTAGTGATTTGTTCCAATGCTTCATGAGGAGTATCAAGTTCTGCAATATGGAATCTAAGATCAGGAGAAATAGACATCCCTATCAAACCACGTGCTTGATCTTGTCTATTTTCCAATTTTGCAACCTTGTCTTCATCTTTTGGTTTCTTCTCTTGGCCCGTGGCTATTCTGTAGAGACCTTTACTTCTAAGTAAATCTTCCATGTAGGATACCCATTGGAAGTAGTTAGTGCTGTCAAGAATGACTTGGCATGGACTTTCCATTTTTAAAAAAAACTGAAGCTGAAGATGCTGAAAGTAAGTGTTCCAATGGATAGATCTCGAAAAATTAGGCTGTTTTAAAAAAAACAGCTCTGAAAAAAGCTTCCGGATGAAGAAGTTATGGCTTTTTGAAAAAAACTTGTTGAAGTCGCCGGCAAAGTGCGCGAATGTGCGGAAATGAAAAAAACGCCCCCACAAAATGGAGATTTGAACCCAAGACCTCTACTCTCTTAAAATAGCTTTGAACCAATTGATCTATACAAAAAAATTGAGAGAGAGAGAGGGAGAGAGAGAGGGGGGAGGGGGGCCTTTGGGTTGCGTGCTTGCCTTGAGAAACCTCTTTTTCCCTACAAAACACAAAACACAAAACCCAACACGGACATGCAAAGAAAAACGAACCTTATGGCTCGAAGTTAGCTTTACCCAAAAAACTAAATATTTAAAAAAAAATTGAACCTTGTGGCTCAAAGTTAGCTTTAGCCGAAAAACTAAATATTTTTCTCAATGTTTCTGATTTTCCGATATCACACTAAGGTGCAGGGAAAAGAGCATACGCATGAGAAAAAATCCTTCCTTTCTGTTTCTGATTTGCCCAAATCGCACAGAGTCGCAGGGCAAAGAGCATACGCAGAAATGAAAGGTATAGATCCAGTTAAAAAAAGCTAAATAAACGAAACCGAAATAAGCAGAGAGAAAATAACAGTAAACTGCAAATAAAGACTGTATACCTCCAGATCTTAAAAATGACGTAGATAGGGCTACCAGAAACCTTTTCGCATGAAAGGAAAGGGGTTCCTCACTGGAACAGATGCTCCGAACACAACAGAGCAGTCCTCTCGGCCCGAAAGCAGTCAGAAACAGTAGATCTAGGAAATGACAGCCGCATGCAGTTCTACCGTCTTCAGATTTGGATCACCAACGGACGCGGCCATCAAATAGCTCTAATACCATGTAGGAATTTACAGGGTAAGTTCCTCAGACAGAACACCAAAAGGACACCGCTCACAAACAGATCACAGATCAATACACCAGTATTTTGACGTGGTTAAAACCCTCAGAGAGGGAAACAGTCCACGGCCTGCGCCAACGTGGCTACTACAGGCAATTTATTAATAAAAGAATGAAAATTTACATAAGCTTCTTTCATGCACGGTTAACCTACAAATGACCCTCCATGCGCTTTAAATAGAATTCATGGACCAATCGGGTGTCAAGCCACGGATCAAGTGTCGGTAATACCGAGGAGAGAATGAACCGTCGGATCACTGCATATCGTGACCGTCGGATTGTAAGTTACAAAATATACAACGGTAAAGAAACACACTTTACCTAACTCTATACCTAACTCTATACTAGACCAAGTTGAACTTAACTATTTCCTATGTGTCGGAATATCCTAACATTCTCTTCATCAACCAAATAATGAATTTGTCTAATCTACATATGTTTCCCATACTCAAATATGCCTCCCATGGTTAATAGATTTATTGATACAACAATTCGATTTTGAGTTGACTGGGGAACTAATTCTTAGACAAAATGTCTATGTCATTAGATAATGTACATCTCATACCAACAAGACAATATCCTGCACCTTAATAACCAATAGTCTTCTGACTGCAATTTCAACTAAATATGAATGCGAGGTAAAATTAAATAAATTGCTTGATTACAATTGGTTAGCATGAAAATGTGAGACACTTATAATAAAGAGGTCAATGAGGTACTAAGTGAAACGGCGTGCTAAGGTTTATTAGTATGAAGAATGGTGACCAACTTGTAAGTTATCCAAGTAAGCAGGCTAACCAAAAGTTGTAAAGCCCAAGTTAGTGAAATAATAAAGCTTATGGGGCTTCTTGCTTGTAATTACAGATAGTTAATAACATTCTATAATAAAATATTTGCATAGCTTGTCATAGATATTGCTTTTCTTGTGTTTATCAGTTTAAGTACATTAAGAATGACTACTTGTATTCTGGTGTTGTTAACTTGAAAAGGGTATTGAATAATTAATTATGTTGTTGTTTTATTTCATTCTTCTCAGATTGCAATGTTAAGCAATAACCAAATCAAAAATATTATTTTTTATAACTCATATGTAATCATACATATTGTTGATCAAACCCATCTATCTTCTAAATTGGTTATAGATTAAACATGATTAATTGTATGCATGCATTATCTGAAATCGCATTCCAATCCACCTTGCAGAGATTACCACTTGACCATGGCTCATTTATGCTCTTAAAATTGCTTCTAAATAATAAATGAAGTATAAGTTGCATATGAAATAAATTTTCTCTAGGAACATGTTCTCTATGATTGTGAGATATAATGTGGTAAATCCTATATAGTGGCCAATATGGATCAATGTTTTTTCTATAACAATATGGATGAATGTTAAATTAGATAAATAGTGAATGTTAAATTTAATCCAATTAAATCTTTTATAAAAACCATTTATAATAGATAAATAGTGAATGTTAAATTTGATCCAATTGGATCTTTTATAAAAACCATTTATAACTTATTTATATTGTAGTTGTCGTGATAAAAATAACTGCAATTTGATAATGCTAAGCGTTTTCCGCTTCATAGTATATTGATATTTCTGTCCAATTCAGCAGTAACTTTATTTTACCATAATGAGACACCTTGTGCATGGTTCGTTGTGGATTGATTTTAATGGTTTGTAGGCAATAAATATGTTCTTTACCATGTATTTATTAAAATAAGTGGTGTCAAAGAGAATGGATGTAAACCCAGGCGAATAATCAGTTGGAATTTATTTTTATTAACACGAAAATTATCAATTCCCAAGTTTGGGTGAATAATTCATTTGAATATATTTTTATTAACAATACGGTTATCAAATAATTGGAATTTTAGAAGCTTTAATTCAATAAATAAATAATAATTGTTTATTTATTTATTTAATTTATATTTTGTAAGTTTGGTAAGATTTTATTTTATTTTATCATGTATAATATACATATATTATTTGGATTAGGGTGGTGACTTCATATCAAGAGTGTCTTAATAGCACGATCAAGATGGAGATTTCACATTAAAGAATGTTTTAAATAGAACACCTTATCACCATTTATCCAAAACTCCATGGACAATTTATATTTAATTTTAAAAATAATAAAAATGAAATTTAATTTTCCTATAACAATAATTATATATATGATTTTTTTATTTCAAAATTTCAATTTTTATGTAATAAAATTAAATAAGCTATCATATCATTAGGTTGTACAATTCTATAATTTATATTATATATAAAATTTAGTAAATATATAATTATAATTAACAAAATAATTTATTTTACCCATCAGTAAAAATCTAAATTCAAAATTCATTGGATTCTAAAATCTTAAAACTAATTTAAATTTTATATTTTTTATTTTTATTATGCAATATATTAAAATATCATAAAATAAAATAAAATAAAATAAAATAATAATATAATGTCTAAGACATTAATTTAACCCGAAACATAAAATTTAACTTGAATTATTTCCCACATTTAATTCTTCATATACTTTCACCCATAACAAAATAAAAATATATATTAACGCCAATAAATTAAACCTCATATGTAAAGATGATAACTATTTGTTTGATAATTTTTTTATTTCGTAAATTAATAATATAAGACAATATAGAATAATAATTAAAAAACAAAAACAAAAAAGTATATTTATGTAGTAATTTTCTCACACTTCAGGTATCGATCATGAAATAAACCAACAAAATTATGTGGTTATTTTCTCACACTTCATGTATCGATCATGAAATTACACGTATATTGATAATAAAGTTGATCATTTTTAATCCATTTTAAAGATTCTTTGAATGGGTCGTTAAGATGGCAAGAGTTAAACTCTCTTCTTATGTTGTGAGTTTTTCTTGATGCACAACATGTTTGAGGGTCTTCCAATCATTTTCACACGGAATAAAGCAATTTGTAAAATCTGCAATACTTAAAATGTTTTAGCAAAACATTATTTTCCAATTAAATATATTAAAGAAAAACATTTATAAATTAGCAATTGCAATAGATATTATAAAGGAAATGCTCTAAGGTAATATCAAGAAAAAGTAGCATTAAATTGTTATTTTTTTTTTATGAAAATGAAAGTGTTACTAAATTTCGTTAAAGAGTGTAAGTAGAATTTTGGATCTTAGTTAAAGAGAGTCTCAAGAATTGCATCATTGACATGACAGAAGTATCCACAGGAAAGAGTAGCATTAAGTTGTTATTCTTCCATGATGAAAGTGAAAGTGTCACCAAATTTCACTAAAGAGTGTAAGTAGAATTTTGGATCTTAGTTAAAAATGGGTGTCTCAAGAATTGCATTATTGACATGACAAGAGTATCCACAGTATCACGGTCTCTCTTTTTGGTTATTTAGTGTAGTTGTCAAACAATGCACTATAGAGGTGGAAAATATCTATATCCTTAGCAATTATTGAGCAGAAGACCTTGATTTGGTCTTTTGGTCAAACATCCATATGTATTCGCACTGGCAACACTTGTTTGAAGTATTTTCCTACTTGAATGGTTGGAATTTATCCACGCCCTATTTGTATATGCCAACTTTATTTGGGATTCAAGATTTCTTGCAATTGATATAGCCCTTTTTGGTTTCATTCAGATCCATTTACATTGTTCTCCCAATTCAAACACTAGGAAACATTTGTATCATTCTCATTTACATTGTTCCCCCAATTCAAACTCTAGGAAACATTTGTATCACTCTCTTTTTTATTAGTTTGTGGACCGGATCATAGTGACCTGCATCAAATGATTTTGGATAAATATAAGAAGGTCAAGTTGAAGCCAAAATATGAATCTTTTGAACTCAAGGATGTTCACAATCTCAAATAATTAAAATACTCTACCACACGTATGGTAAATTTGAATAATGAAGATCAACACATTTAGTCTTTGAATCCTAGAAAGGACTATGAGCATGTAAAAATAAAGGTACCTTCAAAATTGTTGAATGAATTTAAAGAGAAACACTTCTTTGAAAATTATGATGAGATTTGTAAAAGTGGACTTAGGCTTCCAATTTGTACAAGTCATGATTATGAACCACTTTAGTGTTGTAACAATATATAATTGACACAAATTCCAAGCCATCATTAATAGTATGTCTATCCAAAGAGACTAAGCAATCGTTGATTCAATTTATTGAATGATTAAGCTCCTTTGACTTTTCAACATTCTTACTAACGTTATTACAATGGATCGATATAGTTCCTTATTCATCCAACGGTTTAATAGTAATTTTGATTGATAATATCAACTAGTGCAAATCTAGAAACCTTAATATCTCACATCCATCACTAAATAAGTTACAGGTTAAACTGCATCCCACATCAAAAGAATCACAGATTGACAAGCATGTGCGAAAGTTAATTTTTCAATGCAAGAGATACAAATTGATCAAGTAAAAGCAACACACTCTGAAGTTATATTGATTGATAAAGAAACATTATACAATCCCAGTCAAACCGTAAACCATTTTATACTCTTATTGAGATCACTTAAAACAAGAAAACATGTGATTACTATAAAAATAAATAAAAAGTGTATCTTGAATCTCTGTAAAAGTTGTTGCTTTAATAAAAAATAATTTTTTGAAGAAAATATTTGCATTTTTTTGTTTTATTAGTCTAGGTTTAATAATTTATTCAATAAAAGGAGAGAATATATTTATCCTTCATAGTTTCTCTAAAATAATCTGTATTATTTCTTATACCAGCATGGTTGCATCCCCTTTGTCATTGTTGTTGGTCAATGATTCCATAGTATCCTCATAAATAGAAAACCATTTTTTATCATCTCCCCGTCGATACTTGGTAAGTTGAAGCAATGTATTGTTGTTTCTGCTATGAGACTAAAATTTGTTGAAGTCGATGATCTCAGACATGGATCTCTTCTGGCCAATCTCAGCAAAAGATCCACCCATTGTTTTTGTTTGTGTCGCTTTGTGATTTGTTTCTTATTTGTCTCTCAGCTTTACCTCTGAGAAATCCATGTGGACGCTATCAGTTGTGATCATCTGGGAGCTTAGAAACAATAAATCAGAATGTTTGATATCGCTCCATCCATGTTGACACATGACATCAGCCACGACTATATGGTGAGAAAACCGATGAGATAATTATAGCTCCTTCGCCACCTCTGAGATCGTGAGATCTTTCTTTCTCCCACTGGTAAAACACCCAATCGCAAATCCCATGGATTCTGGCAGTCCGGGTTGCTGGAAATTACCTTCCCTTATAAATCGCAGTGACTCAAATTCTCTTTCCTTGAGTACATTTTCTCTCTGCACAAAGGCTTGCAAGAGCTAAGGCCCCCTGTCCTCCAGTCTATTGGCTTCTTGATGCAGGAGCATCCAACTCAGGGAGGTCATGGCTGGGAGTTTGTCTCTTTCTAATAGCTTGAGTGTCATTAGTTTTCATTTTCATTTACATTTCTAGGAATGGTTGTCTCAGCTAGTGTTAGTGTTTTACTTAGGTGTTTCTTTTTACTTTTAAGTTTTATTTAAAATTTGCTTGTAAATTTACAAAGCAAGAAAAGATTATTATTCATAAACCACTTAATGTAACCACATAATGTAACTACTGGCGGTTTGTTGACTGTCCAGTGTTCTCTACAAAACTAAAAGAGAAAACAACTAATGTAATCTTTTGACCATCATAGAATTGAATGAAGAAAATGCACAAAAACATTTCTGAAGACAAACACATCTGAATCCATTCCTGTTACAGCTTTAGCATCTTTCCTATAGAGTATTGTTAATCTATTTTCTTTTCCATAAGCATAAGGAAGACATATAAGTTAACAGTAAGCACTAGAATGAGGAGAGCACCCAAACAAGTCGGCAACACAAACAGAGCGAGCTTACGAAGGGAACGAGAAAGCCATTACCCAAGGAAACAAGCTACAGGTACATAAACAAATACACAACCAATTTTCCTTTGCAAATTTTAACAATTGAAACTATAATATATATATATATAATATATAATATATATATATATATATATATATATATATATATTTGTCAAAAACCGAGTATCCACAGTTCATTTTTCAAAGGCCAATAAATAAAACAGAGTCAGCAAAACTACAAACCCCCGCAAGGTCATTGCAAGACCACATTAATACGTATATAACTACAATAGCAAAGCCACAAATACACAGTGGAGCCACAGGCACAGTGCCAAGAAACTGCAAAGCCGAAGCCAAACTACAACTAAAGACTCATAAACCTTATGAATAGTAAACCCTCAGTTAATCAAACAGGAAGACACCAAGGAGTGACCCTACCCGGTTCAGGCATGGGAGGCACAACGTGAGGACCACGAACAAGCCCGCCGCTCACCTACATTGGCCAACAAACAGGCCATTAGCAACGAGAAACAAAACCACAGTTACAGTCCAAAACACAACCAGAACAAAGGAAAGGGTTATGAGTAACTTATCGAGGGAGAGCCGAGCCTGTGCAAGCTGGAAGAGGAGCCACGGGACCAAGGTTATAGTCACAGAGTTGCTCATTACCCACAAGGAGCACAGATTGTCAGTGATGGAGAAAAATCGAAGTAGATAAGACCAGCATGGAGGGAGGACATACCTTTTGGACAATCACTGAGTGAATGTTGAAAGTCGAGCCGCTCCATAACTGTAACTTGTATCAAACCAAGCAAATAGTAAAACTGTGAAGCAAGCACATGGAGGAAAACCATGTAAACCAAAGTTGCAACTGAAAACACAACTAGAGCTGAGCGAAATTGACAACAGAGACCGATACCAAGGGTTACAAACCTGGGTCTTGAAACCAAGCATGGAATAGGGAGCCAAGACATCTTCCGCATGTGGAAACCCTCACCGAGTTGCAAGCCAGGCACAGTGGAAATGAAACCCCAACAAAGAGGCAGAGCAAAACCCTCATTCCACGAAACCACAGACCTCATAGGCAGCATAGTGAAAATAGCAAATGAAATGACCAATCAGGGTTTCGGAGCATAGAAGGAGCGGGAAGGAACAAAACACAAGGCTAGGACACATGTCCTCATCTCAATAAAACACTAGTACAACAACATTAAAGTCAACCAACCACGCGTTAATAAAATTTAATCAACATTTTATCATTAACCTGAAAGTGTAAAGGCTTGGACCCATAAATTTTTGGTATCAGAGCAGGTTCAGCTAACTGATTTTCTTATAAAATGGAAGCCAGAAGAAGAGGTCGTGGTAGAGCTATTCAAAGAGTAGTAGATGAAGGATTGAGGGAAGAGATTAGGATCCTGAATGCCCGTTTGCTGGCAATAGAAGCAGGAAGGAGAAGGGATCCGGAAGTAGGGGACAACAATGAAGAAGAAGTTGTAGTTACAACAGATGGATCAAATGAAGAAGGACCTGAAATCAAATTGTTAAGGTCAGTCCTGTTGGCTAGCAGTAAGCCAAAGCCTGAAATTCCGAACTATGATGGTAGTTTGTCCACAGAAGTGTTATTGGACTGGATTATTGAGCTGGACAAATATTTTGAATGTGAGGAGGTCAGCGAAGATAAGAGAGTTAAATTCGCTACCACCAAGCTAAAAGGACATGTGGCCTTATGGTGGGACAGTGTCCAAGCAGAGAGGAGAAAATTGAATAAGTTACCCATTAAAAAGTGGACCAGAATGGTTGCCAAGATGAAGGGCAAGTTTTTGCCCAAATATTACCAGATTGCTCTATATCGCCAGGTGTAGAATTTGAAGCAGAGAGGAATGACAATGAAAGAATATACTGAAGAATTCTATCGGGTGAATTTGAGATTTCGTTATATTGAAGACACCCCAGAAAAGACAGTAAGGTTTGTGAATGGCCTAAGGTTGGAGATATTGGACGAGATAAGTATTCTTTCTCCAAAAACCATTGAGGAAGCCTACCAGAGTGCCTTAGAGGCAGAAGAAAAGATCGCAAGAAAGCAGAATGCTAGGATAGGATGAGGCACTGGCAAAGGGAAAGGACAATCCTTTTGCAGAGGAAGAACTGCCAACAACAATGAAGAGGGCAACAGTTCAAAGACCTCAGGGATAGCAAAAAAGGAAGGTAGCACTAGGGGAGGAAGGCCATATCAGAGAGGTAGGGGGAATGGCAGAGGCAGAGGAGCTGCCAACCAGTGCCACAAGTGGGGGCATAGATCCTTTGATTGTCCTAAAGGAGAACAAGTTGGTCGAAGAGGAGCATATGTTGCTCAGACAGAGGAAGCAGAGGCACCGCTTCAAGAGGTAGATAATGTACCAGAGACAGGAGAGGCCTTAGTCTTGAACAAGGTACTGCGGAAACCGGCAAAGGAAACAGCTGAACAAACCCAAAGAAAGGAATTATTCCGGACTGTGTGCAAGTCACATGGCAAATGCTGCAAACTAATTATAGACAGTGGAAGCACTGATAATATGGTTGCAATAGAGATGGTGGAGAAATTGGGTTTAAAAATATTGAAGCATCCAACTCCCTATAAGGTGTCATTGTTATAGAAGGGTCACCAATTGCTAGTTGATGAGCAGTGTGAGGTGGAGTTCCATATTGGCAAGTATAGGGACAAAGTGATTTGTGACGTCATGCCCATGGATGTGTGTCATTTTCTTCTTGGTAGACCGTTGCAGTATGACTGAAAAGTTGTTCATGATGGAAAAACAAATTGTTACAAGTTTGTCAAGGATGGGATAAAGCATACGCTAGTACCCATCAAGGAGGAAGAAACAACAGAGGCTAGTGGGATGAAATTATTACTGGTGGGTGGAAAAGAATTTCTAAAACAGATTGAAGATGACGAGGTAAAGTATGATGTTGTAAGGAGACCGAAAGCAGTGTTGTTGCACACTGAAATTTTTGATTTACCTGAAGAAATCCAGGAAATGTTGCAGGAATTCAGCAGCTTTGTGGTGGATGATTCACCAGATAAATTACCACCAAAGCAGAGTATCATTCATCACATAGATTTCATCCCTAGAGCTAGTTTACCGAATAAAGCTGCTTATCGGATGAGTCCCAAAGACAATGAGGAGATTAGGAAACGAGTATAGGAGTTTTTGGATAAGGGACTGATTCATGAAAGCTTAAGCACGTGTGCAATTGCAACAGTCTTAGCTCCCAAGAAAGGAGGCGAGTGGCGGATGTGTACAAATTCACGAGTAATAAACAAAATTATGATCAAATACATGTTTCCATTGCCACGAATGGGTGACATGATGGACTACTTGAGCGGGGCAACATATTTTTCAAAGATAGATCTGAAGAGTGGATACCACTAGATTAGAATCAGAGAAGGGGACGAATGGAAAACATCTTTCAAGACTAATGAAGCGTTGTATGAATGGCTGGTGATGCCATTTGGGTTGAGTAACGCCCCTAGTACTTTCATGTGCCTGATGAACGAGATGTTGAAGGAGTTCATTGGGAAATTTGTGATTGTGTATCTTCACGATATATTGATTTTCAGTCAAACCAAGGAGGGATATTTTCAACATGTTCAATATGTTCTAGAGAAGTTGCAACAAAACAAGTTGCTGATAAATCTAAAAAATGTACTTTCTTTCAGAAGGAGTTAGTCTATTTGGGTTTCGTGATTGCAGAAAATGAGCTAAAAATGGACCCAGAAAAAGTTGCAGCTATACTTAGCTAGCCATCCCCTAAGATTTTGTTCGAAGTTCGAAGTTTTCATGGGTTGGCAAGTTTCTATCGCAAGTTTATAAAGAATTTTAGTGGAATCTGTGCACCTATGTTGGATACAATCAAGAAGGCAAGTCAACCTTTTCAATGCACTGAAGTTGCAGAGAAGAGCTTCCAGATATTGAAGAAAAAGATCACTGAGAAGTCAATTTTGAGGTTACTTGATTTCATCAAACTTTTTCAAGTTTGTTGTGACGCCAATGGTACAGCCATTGGAGCTGTACTCAGCCAGGAAGACAAACCAGTAGCCTATTTAACGAAAAATTAAATGAAAGTAGGCAAAAGTATACGTCTTATAACAAGGAGTTTTATGTCGTCGTCCCAGCCTTGAAGCATTGGAGGCATTATCTGTTGGGTAATGAGTTTGTCTTGTTTTCAGATAATTTTGCATTACGGTATGTTATGCAGCAACACAAGCTAAATCACAAGCATGCAAAATGGGCGGAGTACTTACAGAGCTTTACATTCATATTGAAGCATATCAGTGGTCAAGTGAACAAGGCAGTAGATGCACTAAGCAGAAGAGTTCTCCTCTTGTAGGAGAGCACGATACAAGTGTTTGGATTTGAACATCTAAAGGACTTGTATAAAACAAATGCAGATTTCAAGGAGGCTTATGAAGCCTGCCAGAATCCATTGTTGAGGAACAATAGTCCATGGCTGGACTATAACTTGTAGGAGGAGATTTTATTTAAGGGAGGACAAATGTGAGTCCCAGAATGTTCGATGAGGGAGAACATCATCCTAGAAAAACATAGTGGAGTTCTAGCTGGACATTTTAGTGTTGATAAGACCTTGGATTAGCTCAGTCATTTCTATTATTGGCCGAAGATGCAAAGGGACGTGCAGCGGTATGTGACCAGGTGTAAGATATGTCAATTGGCGAAAGGGCATAGTTAGAACACGGGGTTGTATACACCCTTGCCTATTCCAAACAGACCGTGGGATTCAGTCAGTCTGGACTTTGTCCTGGGTCTGCCCAAAACACAGTGGGGTTTTGATTCCATCATGGTGGTGATGGACCGATTTTCGAAGATGGCACACTTTATTCCTTGCAGAAAAACCAGTGACGCTACCCATGTAGCACACTTGTTTTTCACTGAAGTCTTCAGACTACATGGCTTACCCAAGTCCATTATTTCTGACAGGGACGTGAAATCCACAGGGCATTTCTGGTGCACCTTGTGGAAAAAGTTGGACACGAAGTTAAATTTCAGCTCCACTTATCACCCACAGACTGATGGACAGATGGAGGTGGTGAACAAAAGTTTAGGAAACCAGCTACGGAGTATAGTTGGAGAAAAGTCACGAATGTGGGATCATGTACTAGCTCAAGTGGAATTTGCTTACAACGATTCACCGAATCGAAGCACAGGAAGTAGTCCTTTTCAGATCTTGTATGGAATGCATCCCCAAGGAGTGCATGAGCTATGGGATTTGGGACAATTAGAGAGAAGAAGTGCTGACGGAGAAGACTTTGCAAGAGAAATTAACAACCTACATGAGTAAGTGAAGACGAAATTACAGGACAACAGTCAAAGGTACAAACAGAAAGCAGATTTGAAACAGCAGGAGGTACAATTTAATGTCGGGGATCAGGTTCTAGCGCATCTGCGCAAAGAAAGATTTCCTAAGGGTGAATATAATAAGCTGAAATTCAAAAAAAAATGGACCTTGTAAAATTCTATGTAAGTTTTCTGCAAATGCATTGAACTGCAATTGCCTCCAAGTATAGGAATATCGCCCATCTTTAATGAGGCGGATTTATTCCCATACACTGCCAGTCTAGAAGAGGATAGTACGACACAGCCAAAGTGGGACACCCAGGAAAGGAGTAGTTCGTGGATGAGACAAATGCCTTCAGCTCAGCCACTTAAGATCAAAGGAATCCTCGATACACAGTTGGCCAGGTGAACTCAGAGAAAGGAGTACCTACAATACCTCATCAAGTGGAAGAACCACCCTATTGAAGACAGTTTGTGGCTTGATGTAGGACAGATACAACATGCATGGTATTCTATCGAGGAGCTCATGGACTGGAGCAATGAATTTTCACCTACCCCGGGAGTCTGATGCAGGATCATCCAGCGTAGGGAAGTCATGGCTAGGAGTTTGTCTCTTTCTAACAGCTTGAGTTTCATTAGTTTTCATTTTCATTTACATTTCTAGGAATGGTTGTCTTAGCCAGTGTTAGTGTTTTGCTTACCTATTTCTTTTTATTTTTTAGTTTTATTTAAAATTTTCTTTTAATTTTTAAAGCAAGAAAATACAGTTATTTAGAAACCATTTAATGTAACCACATAATGTAACTACTAGCAGTTTGCTAACCGTCCAGTGTTCTCTACAAAATGAAAAGAGAAAACAACTAATGTAATATTTTGACCATCATAGAACTGAATGAAGAAAATGCACAGAAACATTTCTAAAGAAAAACACATCTTAATCCATTCTTGTTACAGCTTTAGCATCTTTCCTACAGAGTATTGTTAGTCTATTTTCTTTTCCATAAGCATAAGGAAGACAAATAAGTGAACAATAAGCACTAGAGCAAGGAGAGCACCCAGACAAGCCGGCAACACAAACAAAGTGAGCTTACAAAGGGAATGAGAAAGCCATTACCCAAGGAAACAAGCTACAGGTACAGAAACGAATAGACAACCAATTTTCCTTTGCAAATTTTAACAATCAAAACTACATAATATATATATATATGTGTGTGTGTGTGTGTGTGTGTCAAAAACCGAGTATCCATAGTTCACTATTCACTATTCAAAGGCCAATAAATAAAACAGAGTCGACAAAACTACAAACCCTCGCAAGTTCATTGTAGGACCACATTAATACATATATAATTACAACAGCAGAGCCACAAATACACGGTGGAGCCATAGGCACAGTGCCAAGAAACCGCAGAGCTGAAGCCAAGCTACAACTAAAGACTCATAAACCCTATGAACAGTAAACCCTCAATTAATCAAACAAGAAGACACCAAGGAGTGACCCTACCCAGTTCATGCATGGGATGCACGATGTGAGGCCACGAACAAGCCCATCGCTCACCTGCATTGGCCAGCAAACAGGTTGTTAGCAATGAGAAACAAAACCACAGTTACAATACAAAACACAAAAGAACAAAGGAAAGGGTTATGAGTAACTTATCGAGGGAGAGCCGAGCCTGTGCAAGCCAGAAGAGGAGCCACGGGACCAAGGTTACCATCACAGAGTTTCTCGCTACCCACAAGGAGCACAGATTGTCAGTGACAGAGAAAAAACAAAGCAAATAAGACTAGCATGGAGGGAGGACATACCTTTTGGACAATCACCAAGTGAATGCCAGAAGTCGAGCCGCTCCATAACTACAACCTGTATCAAACCAAGCAAACAGTCAAACTGTGAAGTAAGCGCATGGAAGACACTCATGTAAACCAAAGATGCAACTGAAAACACAACTAGAGCTGAGAGAAATTGACAACAGAGACTGATACCAAGGGTTCCAAACCCGGGTCTCAAAACCAAGCATGGAATAGGGAGCCAAGACATCTTTCGGGGGTGGAAACCCTCACCGAGTTGGAAGCCAGGCACAGTGGAAACGAGATCCCAATAAAGAGGCAGAGCAAAACCCTCATTCTGCGGAACCACAGACCTCACAGGCAACATGGTGAAAATAGCAAATGAAATGAATAGTCAGGGTTTCGGAGCATAGAAGAAGCGGGAAGGAGCAAAGCCCAAGGCGAGGACACATCTACTCATCTCAATAAAACGCCAGTAAAACAACATTAAAGTCAACCAACCACGTGTTAATAAAATTTAATCAACAGTTTATCATTAACCCAAAAGTGTAAAGGGCTGGACCCATCACTTTTTAGGCAACAATCGTAGGACATACGGACCTTCGAATATGCTCAGACAAAATGCACATTCTAATCCCTCTTTCAAACCTTACAATGTCGCAAATTTGTACACGGGGAGCATATCTATTACGAAACGCTCGATGCCCAAGTCCCTTCGTGGCAATATCCCCCATAAGAAACCAACCAACCATGGATGGGTTGGAGATCAACTATTAATCCTTTACATTGTACTCCTTTGTTTTGTCCCACTTCACAATAGCTTATATACACAAGTAGGAGGAACGCAAGCGTGATTAAGCCTGTTGGGATAACTAAAGTCCCACTAGAATTTAGTAATCGCTTAGATACATGTGATGGAGGTACAACAATATCTGCACAAAACGGAATAACTAAAGTCTCACTTGACTTTAGTAACCACCTAGATATGTTGCGTGATGGAGGTATCGCTCTGAAGGTAGAAGATAGTTCTATTGGCTAACATAGAGAATGGACGACTGACAACCACACACGGTGACAACTGGGGGAGTTGTTTCCAAAGGGAAACGCCTTACGACGTAATAAAAAATGGCTAACTTGATTTTTTATAACTAGAAAGCAAAAAATACGTAGTTTATTAATATATTTATTATT
>APFE031726147.1:0-15511 GCA_000404065.3 Pinus taeda | reverse complement strand
GTTCCAACATCAATGGGATACTCCCTCTTTTGGATGGTGTAGCTCCTCTCTTGATGGGATAAGTTCCTCTATCATAGGGATGCATGAACCATCTGGAGGCGCTCAATACACGTCAAACACTCTTCTAGAAAGCTCTAGAAGTGACCACAAGTAACTTTTTTAAGATGAAAATCACGCCTTTTGACCTTTACAGGAGTATGCACCCATCCCTTGACTTACAGAGCGTACAAGTAAGCAGGTACAATGAGCTTGGGATGCGTACACGCAGGCAAGGTAGAGAGAACCTGCGTACCCAGAGATAAATATTATTTTTAATGAATTTCTCTCTTTTTTGAAGTTTGACATGGAGAGCAGAGGTATAAGGCTTGACAAGGAGGATAATACGACTATTGATGGAGCCATATTAACTGCAGATAGTCATGGTGACAAATTTCGGTGTAACAGATTGCCCCCTAAAGTGCGAAGCCTGTAATAGATAAGGGTTTTGTATCATCTAGGAAGGGTGAAGTACTTTATCATTTCAAGGATCATCTCGTGGAGAGCCTGGTCAGAACCTGCAATTTTCAACACAAAATACATGTATAAGATTATATCATCGCTGAGGTAGGCATTCCCATACTCAGATCAAAACTTTAACTAAAAAACTAACTATTCTGATACAGGAATGATTTTATAATACATCACAATCATAGACTCATGTAGACACAGTATGGACGCAGCCATATGTTTATAATTGGTCTACAATATAATGAATACAAAACTCCTGCAGCCTGGATGGTGGAAACTAGATCCAGGGTCTTCATCTCTACTTCCCAAATTGGTACGATTCTAGCCATGTGAATAAATGAGTCGATGTCGAACATGGTAGAAACCACTTGATTGTCAGTCAATGATGTAAACTGTTAACAAGCGTGAGAGAGACCACCAGTAATTTCAATGGTTCTCAAAGTACCCAGCACAATCCATGAGATGTGAATGAATGATTCGATGTCGAACATTTCATGGAATCCTTCGATCGTAAGTCAATGATGAAAACTGACGTCGAAGGCGAGAAACCTGCCATTGATGCATGCAGACTCCAAGGTACTGATGATTTCTAAGTCAACTCTCTAGATAGTGTACTGATGTCGATAGAAAGCGACCCGTTGCAGGCAAGCCCACAACACGAAATAATAGTTCAAGTTGAAGAAATGTTGCTGCAAGGACGGACTCAAGGATGACACGATGGATGATAGGTATTTTGCGGTTGAATGTTTCGTTTACAGACCTCTTGAACACATAACGACACAACAGATGGTTTGGTGACGAATGACTCAAAGTCGACTCCCATAACCCGGCTAAGAATGTCAATGATTTGGTCAACTGTGAGGCAAGGGATTTCCCAACCCAGGTGAATAAACAAGTGTCGTGTTCAAGAGTGGTAGTAAGGTTTTTTTTTTTTTTCTGAGACAAAAGGATATCAAATAGGTTCATTCTTCTCACTTTTCCCCCACCATTTCTGGCAAGTACCTCTTTATTTTTTTACAAGCTTGAGGAGGATAACATATGCTTGTTTGTAAGCTCATCCTTCAGATGAGTCCAGCTTAGTTTTTGATTCGAACCCTAAGAAGGAGTGGTCCGTTCCTGTTTGTAATTGAACAGGTCCTTTAATGTGAAATTTTAATGAGTCCAGTATAGGAGAAACTCGGCGTTTTTCAATTTTAGAGAGTCTGAAAAACTTAAGAAGACTCCAAGTTGAACTTTTTCGTAAATTTGTGTCTCCTAAGCCCGAAAAAGTATAAAATAATACCTAGAAGAACCGCTTGATCTTGAGACCAAGGAGTACTTTCATGATTAGTGTCTTTGACCTGAAAAGTAAAAAGCGATCAAAAATACGTCATTTTATTTCTAGTATCGAGTTTGAAACGACAAAAACTCGGCAATCTTTTCCTATTTTTACGGTCAGAAAAGGGCTATAAGGGGACCGTCTTTTAATTCCATTTTAACGAGTGTAAAAGAAACGCTCGGCAATCTTTTCATATTTTGGGAGTCAGAAAAGGGCTTAAAAGATGACTCTAAGGTTTCACTTTTTCGTAAGTTTTAATGAGTTCGAAAAAATGATAAAAATGTACTCATGTGGCCGACTTTCAATTTAATTTACGAGCAAGAAAAGACGGAAAGAACTCGGCATTTTCATTTTTTTTACGAGAATGAAAGATAGCAAAATAATCTCGGGATTTTCATGAGTTTAACGAGTCTTGAAAAAAACTGAAACTGACTCGAGATAGGTTTCATTTTTACAAAAGCTTGAAACAGAGAAAAACTATGCTTCAAAGTAGTTTCATTTTTACACAAGCTTGAAATAGAAAGAAAATTGTTCTTGATGCCCCCTAATCATGACTGCTAGAGCGCATGCCCCCCAGCTTCATTTCATTCAACCAGCTGGATGAAATGAAGGTTCAGTTACGAGATCATTTGAAAGAATCGACCTAAAACTGTAAGAAAACTATGCAAAAAACTGAAATAACTAACCTAAATATACAACCTAACATCTATGAGATCTAGTCAAACTCTCGACTCAATTAGAGGAGGATTTGTTTCATTTTTTAACGAGCTTGACACAGGAAAAGAACTATGCTCGAACTCGGTTTCATGTTTACGCAAGCTTGAAATGAAAAACTATGCTCGTTATAAGTTCGCATGCCCCTAGCATAATGACGCAAATCAAGGTACATGCCCCCCAAGATTCATTGCATTCAACTAGGTGGATGAAATGAAGGTTTAATTTCGAAATCTTGGAAAGACTTGTGGGAGTTGTTTCATTTTTTAGTGAGGTTGACACAGGAAAAGAACTATCCTCAAAATCCTTGTTTCATTTTTAAAACGAGCTTGACACAAGATAAGGAACTTATGCTCATAACTACTCTCTACAATCTACCTAACAAGGAACTATACTCTAAAAACCTTGATTCATTTTTTAACGAGCTTGACACAAGATGAGGAACTATGCTCTAAAACCCTTGATTCATGTTTTAACGAGCTTGACACAAGACAAGGAACTATGCTCATGACTACTCTCTACAATCTACTTACCTAACCTACCCTTGTTTCATTTTTTAACAAGCTTGACCCAAGATAAGGAACTATGCTCAAAAAGTTCGCATGCCCCCAGTATAATGATGCAAAGCGAGGTACATGCCCCCCAGGCTTCATTGCACTCAATCAGATGGCTGGAATGAAGGTTTACTTTCAATATTTACCTTGAAAAGGGAGTTGTTTCATTTTTAAGGAGGTTGACACAAGAAAAGAACTATCCTCATACCTGATTCATTTGTTAACGAGGTTGACTCAGTAACAGGAACTATCCTCTAACCTGATTCATTTTTTAAAGAGGTTGACTCAGTAACAGGAACTGTCCTCGCAAAATCCTACTTTCTACAATCTACCTACATATCCTAAAATCTAGCTGATTCATTTTTAATGAGGTTGACTCAGTAAAAGAACTATCCTCATACCCACTGTTTCATTTTTTAATGAGGTCGACACAGTAAAAGGAACTTTCCTCATGACAACCTGTTTCATTTTTTAACGAGGTTGATACAGGAAAAAACTATCCTCGTTTCCCCTATTTCATTTTTTAACGAGGTTGAGACAGGAACAAACTATCCTCGCAACAGCTTGTTTCATTTTTTTAACGAGGTTGATACAAGAAAAAACTATCCTCGCAAAATCCTACTTTCTACAATCTAACTACATATCTTAAAATCTAGCTGATTCATTTTTTAATGAGGTTGACTCAGTAAAAGAACTTTCCTCATTGCAGCCTATTTCATTTTTTAACGAGGTTGATACAGGAAAAAACTATCCTCGTAACTACTCTACAATCTACCTATATAATCTATCCTTGTTTCATTTTTTAACGAGGTTGACACAAGACAAGGAACTATCCTCAAGACATCCTGTTTCATTTTTTAACGAGGTTGATACAGGAAAAACTATCCTCGCCAACCTGATCATGTCAATGGACACACCTTGATCATGGCTTCCAAGAGGTCTTTATCAGAAGGAAGAATAGTTCTTTGGAAGGAACACATGTCAAGGGACTCAAAAGGGATAAGAACATCGCGTTCAAATAAGCCATTAGAGTTTTCCATGTCAATTACCGGATCTAAATCAAAGGAAGATGAGCAAACAGTGAGAGGCTCACTTACATCGGTAACTGAAAACATGGGATCAGTTGCCACATAATTAACCCGTGGCGGGGTAGATACCACGTTAGAATCAGGAACATTTAGGGCTGTCATATTATCGGTAATTGAAACAAGACTAGGGAACGAAAGCTGGTCTACAGTCACAATATTTCCATTGTGAGGGAAAGACATCACGCGAAAGAGTGTCGATACGACAACTCTCATTGCATAAACATAGTCGCGCCCAAGGAGTAAATTGAAATCCAAGGGACATCGAACTACCATAAGATCAATATAGACAGTTTTACCTTCCTAGGTAATAGAAAACTTAGGAAGGATCCCTAAAGGTTCACTAATGGTTATGTTAAAAGCTTTCAGATTCTGTGTAATAATCACAAGCTCAGGGGAACCCAAAGCTTTCCAAGCAATTGAGGATAAAATACTAACAGAAGCACCTTCATCTACCTGTGTGCGGTGTATGTCCCTACCACTAGCCTTGACAATGATTTGGAAAGGGATGGAGGAAGGAAGACGAGGTTCTGGCAGTCTATTCCAATCAAAGGAAAAGACCTCAGTACTTGGAGGGGGTTCTGTAGAAACAGGTGAAATGCCCCCTGGCGTAGAAGAATTTGATGTAACAAGAAGAACTTGAGCGGTATGAAGTTCACTCTCTAAAGGGAGAGTGGGATCGACCGAATGTGAAATTGAATTTACCACTTGATCAACTAATGGATCATCAACCTGAGTGATATGTGTTTCACTCTCTAATGGAAGAGTGGGATCGACTATACTTGAAATTAGATCAATCACTCCATCAGTTGATGGTAGGTTGGGAGAAAGTTCATAGTAACCAGTTGGAAATTCTTGCTGTGGAACAGTAAGGTTTTCCAACAATTTTGAGGCTGCATCCATGTGAGGGCAAATGTGAGTTTGATGACTCCCTTTGCATAACTTACAAGGAAACCTAACTTTACCCTTTTCCCCAGTAACCTGACTATCACTGGTTGATGGATCAATGGAAAGTTGATGATATTTTTCTGACCATACTTCCAAGACCTTTGGAATACCAGGACAAAGCCTGCAAGGGTATTTGGGTTTACGATGCATGTTGGAGGTTTCCTCAACACACCTAACACTTACATTCATGGTTGGTTGGTTGACTTCTTTCTTATCTTGCTTCTTCTTCTTCTTCTTAGTCACCTGGTTACTAGTGTCAAGGCTTTTACCAAGCAAAGAAGAAGAAATGGAGGAAGAAATATTAGGGGAAGAAGGTAAAGGTTCAACAGAAGGTTGGTGATGTTGAGATGGTGAACTCTGCTGAGGTGAAGCATTTGGTTGAGGTGGAACAATTGGAGTATTTTGGGCCAACAAAGCTGAAAATAACCATATCGGTAAACCTATTATAAATCTAGGTAATGACAAAGTAGCCATATAAGGAGGATCAACATTTCCAAAGCAAGGAAAAGTAATAGGATTCTCATTAAGAGGGGTTCCTTGGTTGGTAAATTTTAGAGCAGTTGCCATTATATTCAACTTCAGTGAATTTTATTAACAATTTAAAACTAAAATTAACAATTCACAATTCACACCTAACAATTAAAATTGACAATTCACACCTATGGTCTCTAAAAGTAAAAACAAACAAATTAACACGCGCTATCAAATCTAGGAGTCAAACCACACACAAAGAGTAACTTTCCGTACTAAAAACACTAGTTGGTGATGAAATCCAACGTCGCAGAATTCAATACAAAAATGGCAGTTGGAACAGTTACCCCGACAACTTGCTTAATGAAACAGACTGGCATAAGTTTCTTCACAAAACCATCTCGACTGAAGAGAACCCCCCAGAGAGTCCAAGTGAGTCTAGTCGACGTCTACTCCAGGTATAGTGAGACCCGTCCTTCACCATCACCTTAGGAAAGAATCTTAAGATTATGGTCACTAAGGTTACCAACAGTAACAAATACAACCGGGGGAACAGTCTACGATCTGATCCACACGCAAGGGAAGAGTAACAAAGCTCAATCCCCTTGAAGGCTCCTCGACATGATCAATCCTAGGTTTACCAACAAGTGACCCCGGGCTCCTCAACAATGGTTAATCTGAGGTTTACCATTTTTAATACGCGCAAATATTATATCTTTCCCAATGAGACAGACTTGATTATCTCAAAGGTTCGAATATGATCTCGTGATTGACTCCTTTAAGAGGAGCTTCCCAGATTATATCAATTACAATTGGATTTATTTCCTACCGCAAGATATAGCTACTTGTTTGTTTTACTGTCTTGGAGAGTTAACTAAAACCTATTCCAAGACACTAGCCTAAGCTAGATTGGTGGAAAGAGCCCTTAAAATGCAAAAATTACTAGATGAGTTTTAATTAAGTGTTGTGTTACTTAGGCTGTTATTACTCAAAAGGGTAAATGGCTATGAAACCAATGGTGTTATGACCCGACCCAAAAATGAATGCAATCGAATATGATAATGTAATCTTTTCAATTTGATGAATCCTAACTAAAGTAAGGAGAGAGTTTCCATTCACTTCCCACAATGCAAAAAATTGATCACTAAGAGAAAATATAACAAATTCTCTAATGCACTAATTTCATCAAGAAAAATTAATGCAAATCAATTACAAAACAAATTTTTTTATTTTTATTTTTGTGTGTTAAAAACAAGCATAAAACTATGTAAATTCAAATCAAAGAAAACTGATCTAAATCTATGATTGATTTTTCAGAATTTAAACTATGCAATTGTAATCTATGCACAATTCACTTGAAAAGTATGCAAATGTAATCTATGCACATTTTTCATTCATATTCTGAAAATGAGAATTCTAATTCTGCAAATGTGATCTATGAAAGAGAATTCTCAAACACAAGATGATTATAATGTAATCTAAGAACCAATCAAGTGAAAGTCAAGAAAATTGGGTGAGAATTCCAAAGATCAAAAAATATAAACACTCAAAGGTGATTAACACTCATACACAAACCTCCAAGAAATGACCAAAGGAAATCAAATTAAGAACTTCTCAAAAAAGAGACTGAGACAAACCTCCAAGTAATGAACAAAGGAAATCAAATTAAGAACTTCTCAAAAAAGAGACTCAAAACACCCAATTAACTTAATGGAGATTGATGAGATGAAGAATTTGCTGAAAGAAACTCATAAACAAGGCTTTTTGACAGAAAAATACAGATCTAGGTAGATGCCAAGAATCCTAAATTAAATCTAAACTAAACTGAAAGAAGAAATCTAAGTTTTTCAAGAAATTAAACAGGGTCAACAGGCCCCAGAAGTAATAGGTGCGGTACCGCTCTGTGCACTAAAAGAAAAATGCGGAGATGTCTACATTGTCTTGTAAAAAGAAAGTGCGGTCCCCTGAAAACTTCAAGAAAAACATAAAAGACTTCAAAACTTTCAAAAACAGAGAAAACCTAAGCTACCCAAGCAGATATCAATCAATCAAAAACGAGGAAAAACTTTTCCTCATCAAAGTAAAAGAGAACCAAAAACAACAAGTTCTTTCCCCAACGGAGTCGCCAATTTGTTGGCCGGATAAATCGTTCTTGCGGACAAGACCGATCTCCCTAGTATCAACTGATATCTAGCGACAAGAAAGACAAGCAAATCTACCTTTCTCTAAACATATTGTGATTCATTAATAAAAAATTAAAAAGGTGTTTAAGACCCTACCTTAAGTCCAACGCTAGTTTGTGGCAACTATGCTCCAATAGCTCCAAAAGAGTTTCCTTTTAAGAACCTGCAATCACAAACAAGCACACATCAAAGAACACCTGCATAGCTAATATAACAAATCATGTTCATCATGGTGATCAAGGAATCCATGAAATAAACCATAAAATACAGCTTATTGAAAAAAATAAACTTGATTGTATTAACTTTGAAATAGAAGAACTTTACAACCTTGGTGCCTTGATGTTGTACAAGCTCTTCCCAGGGTCCAAAAAGGAATCTCCTTTACTTTGACAAGCCTCACTCTCTTCCAAATGAGATCAAAAGGTATGTAATCTCTCCTCTCAAAAGCTCAATTAGGAAGACTAAGTTCCAGCAACATTTACCCTAAAAAATATTCAGCTTTCAACCTCCCAAGTAACCAGCCCAATGCTTCATTTTATAGTGCAAAGGAAGGAGGTTACAGGCCCACCATTGAAAGGATAGAGTCCTCCTTCAAAGGGATAAGCTCCTCACATCAAGGGGTTAGCTCCTAAAGGTATGGGATGCATGAACCCTTAAGGAGCGAACTTGCCACCGCAAGATTCCCTCTAGAAGCTTCCAGAAATAACTCAAAGTGAGTTTTTAAGAATGTACTTGCGCCTTTTTGACTTTTACAGGGGTTCGCACCCATAACACAGATACAGAGCGGTCAGCTGCGCAGGGGACATGACCAATAGGTGCGGTACCACAGGTAATGCTAAGAGAAGGTGCGAAACCATAATTTTAGAGATTTTTAAGGTCTTTCTCTTATTTTCAAGGCTTGATATGAAGAACTGAGGTTTAAGACTTGCAAAAGGAGGTAAGTATGAGTGGTGACAGGCTCACACAGATTGCAGAAAGTCATGGTGACAATTTTTTGTGCAACAATCCAAGTGGATGTTGGTGGCCACCCACCTATTCCACTTGGACCCCCACCACTATCTCTTTCAGTTTTTTAGTTTCCTTCATTGTAGCACAATTTACTATTTTTGGCAGTTTTTTAGGTCCTGAACTTCTGAAGTCGTTTTGAGGCCCTAAATGATGTTTTTTGGGAAAACTAGGGCCAACATGGCCTTTTGCTCAATGTTGGACACTCGCAAGTTGTATTTCTCTAATAGATCTTTCTAACAGGGTATTGTGCGTGTCAAATGGAGATCGTATGTCAAAGTTACGACCCCGGCAAATTGATGTACAAATTTACACAAACGAGGCCCATAGTTTTAGCGCTTCATCTCCTAAGTTTATGTGTTTGGATGTTTAGGGTTTTCCATTATTTCTCAATAATAAATACGCCCTTGAGCCTCATTATAACATAGTTCAGAGGCATGTAGCAACCACATCTCTTCTCAAAGACAAGCTACCATCGCCCAAGCTAGTCTTATTTCTATTATGTTTGTAAGCATATTTTAGTATTTGATATTAATGAAATTAAGAGTTATTTCTGTTGCATCTCTGTATTTATGGTTATATCTGTAATTTGTTGCATTCATGTTTAAGTTCAGATCAAGGGGTTCCAACTCGGATCAACCGACTTTTGCGCAAGTTTTCCTATGCGGTTGTGTGTTACCATAATCACCACTGAGATTAGTCACCTAAGGCTTTAAAGTCACATTTTGTCTTTTGCATGTATTCAGATATTGTAGGCCATGAGCCATATGTGTCTCAGACACAATTTTTGTAAAACTCAAACACTATTTACAGATTTCATCTATGGATGTCTTCTACTTTATTCTCATATCTTGTACAATATGTGATGATGATTGTATATTTACAAATGTTTCAAATGTTTGTATAAAACATGATTAGTCAATGCATTTGCTAATGTATTTATACTTCGAGGGACATGTTGATATGAAATGTAGTCAAAATGTCTCTCTAAAAGGTGAACTCTCAAAAACATACGCAACATAATTAGAATTCTTACTGAATAAACATTATTTAGATGTAGCACAATGAGTTGTGAATAAAGTCTGACGACTAAATGATGAATATCACACAAAATGAAATCAAATAATAGTTTGATCACTACGCTATACTCAACAATATTATTAGTTGAGTGACCGACGCAAATTCCTTGAAAACTCATTAACTCGTCATTAATAGCATATATTGCCCATGTTCTGGAGGAAAGGTTTTGGGTACTATGGCTAGCACCATCAGCATAATTGACATATGGTTGAGGGAACACCAAAATCTGCAAAATTAAATGTAATCTAAGATAAACAGAGGCGATAGAAAACTCTCAAGAAAAAACACTATGAACACACCAACAAACATATATAGTATGTACACGGTGACTATGTAGAAAAGTTCTAAGCATAGTATCTTTTGAGGTACACCCCATTTTGGGGTTGCGCCCAGGGAATTCCTTCAAAGTCTACAAGCTCATAGGCCCCTTTTGCAAGTATATGTTTAACTATATATGGACCTAACCACATTAGTTCGAGTTTCCCAACTCCTAATTTATTGGCTTCTTGGTCAAACAAAAGGACCAACCCACCCTCCAAGAAGGCACGAGGTTTAACATTTTGGTCATATTGTGCTTTGAAACATTTTTTGTGAGCCTCGTTGGCCATCATGACATCGTGTTGAGTCTCATCTAAACGAGCTAAGTGCAAAAAATGTTCTTCTTTGGCAGAGGTAGTGGGAAGAAGTTCGGCGACAATTTTCAAGGACAAAATTTCACATGCAATTAGAAGAACAACTTCCAGACCATACACCAAATCAAAAGGTGTGATTCTAGTCGTGGTTTAGACAGATGTGTGGTATGACGACAAGGATGAAAAAAAAAAAAAGAATTGTAGGCCAATTCGTTTTATGAATCCCTACCATGTGTTGAAGCATTGTTTCCAAAACCTTATTAATGGCTTCTATTTGATCGTTGGCCTGTGGGTAGTAGGGAGTTAATCTATCATGCTGTAAGCCCAACTTGGCAGTCAGTTCGAACATCATGTAATTGTGAAAATGTTTACCATTGTCTGTGACTATAGTTTGTGGCACACAAAATCTGGCAATAATGTGATTAAAGAGGAACACTGCAACAATTTTGTCGTTATTGTCATGTGATGGCATCACTTCGGCCCATTTAGTAACTACAATGATTATATAAACATGCCCCTTGGTCGAGCCAAGGTTACAGGTCGTGAAGTCAATGCCCCATTTGCGACAATTGGATGCAAAGGAGAAGGTGGATCACGGGATTTATGGTTATGAATTTGGCATGTGTGACACTTTTGGACCACTACAATACAATATCTAAACATAATCAACCAAAAGTAACTGACACGTAAGATTATTTGGGCAGTAGCATATCCAGACATATTTTCATCGCATGCTCTAGCATGAGAATCATTCAAAGATTTCTCAGCCTCCTGATGAGTGAGGCACATCGAAAGACCATGTAGATACCATGCTGATAAAGGGTGTGGCCAATTATGATATAATGGCGAGCCTGGTACCTAATACGATGTTGTTCAGAATGAGTGGTTTCAAGTCAGAAAGTTTAGGTTTGGAGATAAATTATGATATCTCAATACCAGGGATCAGAAGAGTTGATAAGAAATAATGCTTCATCGGGGATAAAATCATCAGTTCTTGATTATGATGTACAAGAGGGAAGGTCACAAATCAATTTGAAAAATACTAGAGATTTCTTAGACTTGGATTTGATGAACTCCAAATCAAACTCTTGGAGGATAACGATCCACTTCAAGTATTTTCCTCGTAATTGATGTGACAGGATATAGGTCATATGGTTGCAATCAGAAACCATAAGAATCTTGCGAAGCAAAATATAGTGGAAAAATATATGAAAAACTTGGACAACTTCCAAAGCTAAATTTTCAACATGGGAGTACTTGGCTTCAATATTGGTCAAATTACAGCTCAAGTAATAAATAAGGTGTTCGTCACCTAAGTCATCCTCTTGTACCAATACCATAGCGATAGTGGTAACAATCAGAACAAGATATAAGGAATAGTCTCGATGATAATTAAGGGATATAGTAATAATGTTTTGGGCTAATACACTCCTTAAGGCATCAAAATCATTTTGAGTGGTATCATCCCAATGAAAGGGAATCCCGTTTTTCAGTAAATGAGTAAATCCTTTGGTAAGTTTTGAATAATTAGGAATAGAACATTGTATAAAGTTAGCCTTCAATTATAGACATTGTAACTAAATGAAAGAAGAAGGAGTTGGCAAATCGAGGATTGCCTAGACTTTTAGGGGATCAATGTAGATTCCTTGTTTACACAACGAATCCTAGAAGTCAACCAAATTGAACACATAATACACATATATGTGGGTTTAGTCGAACATTATAGTGTCAACATCGTAAAAAGATTGCTCTGGTATGCATGGGATGGTCCTAATGACTCTTAGATTTAGCAAGAAAATCATCAAGGTATGGTTGCACGATATGCTTAATATCATGAAAAGCATAATTCATTACCCGTTGTAAAGTTGCTCTTTCATTCTTCAGACTAAAAGGAACATTACGATAAGAAAATGTACCCCATGGAAAAATAAGCGCAATCTTATGTTGGTCAAATGGGATTATTTTGATTTGATTGTAGCTAGAGAAGCCATCCATAAACGAGAAAATTTCACTCCCGGGCAATCATCAACAATTTCTTCGATAAAAGGGGTTGGTAGTTGTCCCTGGGACAACATTTATTAACATCCCAATAATCAACACATACTTGGATCATACCTTGTTTCTTCATCACGAGAACAATGTTTGAGATCCAATTGGTAAAAGGTATAGGATAAATAAAAACAACACACAAATTTTTTTCAACTTCAACCTTAATCGAAAAATATTTCTTAGGGTGAATCAAACATAAAACATTGTCTAATCGGCTTGGCATTCAGATATGTTTTAATTTCATGCACCACAGTATTGGGATCAATGCCTGGTATCTCTTCGTATGTCTAAGAAAACATGTCACAAAATTCCTAAAAAATGTCCTTGTAAATATTAATCTCGTTTAGAGAGAAAGAAGCAACTATATGGACATTTTCAGTAATCCCAAGCTTAACTAAAATGTCGAAGGGAATAATGTCCTCAATATTTGCTAGGTTTTTCTCATAATTCACCTCATAAATGGAGATGGGATTATGAGGTTCCTCCGTAGACTTTTGGTTGGGGGGAGGGTGTGGTAATTCTTGAAAATTAATCTCAAGAGTGTCGAGTTAAGGCAACAAAGATGAACGATGATAAATATCATCCCAGGGTTTATCATCTGACATCATGAACTCCATTATGCTTTCGTCGGTGGAAAAGGTGACGTCAAAAGGATCAGCATGTGAAACTAAACCTGGACCTTGAGAGGAATAATCAACCATGTTTACTAATTTATTGTTTTCAGAAATTGTTGAAAAGGCCAGGTGAATAGCCTCATAAGATAACTCAACAAGGCTAAGAAACATAAGTTCGCCAAAAGATTCAATGTTGGAACTGCCAAGCACTATCTAGGGATCATATGCAATAATAGTTGATGAAATCATGTTGATAAGAGAAACCATAGAGGGAATGTCAGAAGGAGGAAACATGGAATTTCCCATTAAGGATGACTCTTTTAATAATCCTACTCCAACATTTTCAAAATGTAGTGGGGTCTTTCCCAAAATATGGATGTTTCCAGTAGTCTGGGAATCCGCGGCCAAAAAGGCAAGTTAATCAATGGCCACAATGCCCCCCCTCATGGGGGAAGGAAACCACCCAAAAATAGGATGAGACTAAAACTTCCATAGCATAAATCCAAGTACGTCCCAGTAAATGGTTGTAATCTAACTATCCATCGATAGCATTGACTTCTACCGAGACTGTTTTACCAGCTAATTCTACTAGAAAGGAATTGATATTTTCGTAAGGTTTAAATCCTCTCCCGTCAAAATTTTTGAGTGTTGCCGGTGACTAAGTAAGGGAAGGAGAACCTAAATCTTTCCAAAATGACATCAACATGATGCAAGTAGAGGCACCTTCGTCCACAATGCTGTGGAAGGCATTTTTTCCTCTGAATACAAATTGAATCATAAATGTAAGTTGGGGTGGAAGTTTAGGTGTATAATTCTTGTGATTGAACAAAACGAGGCTTGAATATGAAGGATCTACTCCTCCAATGGCTACTAATACTAATTTCCTCTAAGCAGGACAGTTCTGCAAAACCTTGACAATAGACATAACTAAAGGATATTGGGTTAAATCTTCAGTTATATTATAGTTTTGTTTAGCTCTCACATGGGGGTTAAATGATAATTTACGAATCATCCCTTTGGGGGGTTTAATCTTTAGCTCAAGAGCAGTTTTCTCGATTTCGAGAGGACCATATGTGGGTGGAGTAGAACTAGAAGGTTGATCAGTAGCCTTTCTAGTTGAAGGATTCCGATTACCACAAACTTTGTTTCTAGTGGCCACCGGACATATTTTTGAAACATGAATACAGTGGAAGTCTTTTGGGAGTAAGAGGATGCATCTTGGGAAACCATTTTCATCTCCTAGTTGGGGAAAGGATTTATCAACGTGGGAGGTGTGGTGGATGGAGCTTTCAAAAATCAATTGATTTTCGCTTGACATGGACAATCCTTGGTGAAATTCTCGCCATTACAAATAAGACAAGGGTAATGAGGCTTATGCTTCTCATCAGGAGACTGGTTATTCTGCTTATCCTGTGGAGGGTTTTCGTGTTTGTTCTTACCTTTACCCTTTTTCTTACTTCTAGGTTGTTGATATTTTCCTTTGGTTGCTTGAACAAGATTTATCTCGGAAGTATTCACAGGAGCAAGATTAGAGGGGATTTGATTGGTCACATTTGGAGCATATTTCAATTTAGTTTGATTAGAATATTTCCTCACTAACTATTGATTGATGGAACCAATCACGCCATCAACACCATGTGATTCCTTTGAATGAGTAGGTGGAACAATATCTGAAGGTCGTGGAGCATTTGGTATTTTGTCATAGAGTGTGTCAGGATGAGTGTAAATTAAATCCAAATATTGAGCACGAGCAATGACTTGCTCTTCAGTAACAATTTCGTCATTAGCAATGTCTTCAATTATAGAAGGAAACAAGGATTTAGTGCATCATTATGCTAGCAACTGATCAAAAATATAAGTTTTGACCAGACGACAAAAACGCATCCACTCATGTTTATGATTAAATATGTGAGTAGAGTTATATTTCTTTAAGGAGGTCAAAAGCTCAGTACCAGTTTTGTAATAGATGGGTAGTTGTAAATGGGTTAGAATGTGGTTTCCAATGCATTAAAGTTTTTAAATGAATCTCTTGTTCAACATACAACTTTGTTGCCAAACCAGTAAGAGTTCACTAGAAAAGTCATAAACGAATGGAGTCATCATTTAATGAGTTCGATGAACACCATAAATGGTAAGTCACAATGTGATTTAACAGACCTTCTCGAAGGTTTCTGTTAAACTTTGGAATGTTGCTTGACAATTTGGTTGGAATAGACGACCACCAAGGATAATGTCAAATTAGACCATTTGTTAGCCGAGAGAGATCTTGTAAGTCTAGCATTGCAATGAACAATAATTTCCTATTAAAGTTTGTTTAAGGAGGTTGACCTTGTGGGTAAAGGTTAACTGGT
>APFE031726134.1:72228-97659 GCA_000404065.3 Pinus taeda | reverse complement strand
AGACCTAGCAATGATCAATGGTTTCTTACTCCTCTATTGATTGAAGACCAACATCTTGATGATAATACTATGACAATTACTGAAGATATTAATAGTATGGATTCTTCATCCAATCAATCAACCATCATTTCTCTCTCACAGCAAAATCAAGTTCAAGAAGATTAGGAAGCTTCACAGGTCTCTAAATATCATGCTTTCTCTGAATTTTTAATTTCAAAGTTAAAAAAGAGGTATGATATTAGGCCTAGGCCTGGTTCTAGGAGACCTCCAAAGGAAACTCCAATAATTGAACCATGTACCAAAACTGCTGAAGCTCAAACAACTCTTATTCATCCCTTAGATTAGTTAATTGATAGTACCCAAACTAGTAAAAACATTTTGACCACATCTAATGTTGAAAAAGAATTAGAGAGGGTTAAGATCCCAATTCCACTGTTAGAACTTTCTAAAAACATTGGTTACAAAAGCCAAGGCACAAAATGGATACAAAATACCTTGGTTGATGCTGAAGGTGATGTCATATGTCTGCAAGATGAAAAATCAACAATGATTTTTGGCCCTAGTTTAGACATGATAGATGAGTTAGTGCCTCCTTTCTATGTAACTCTTAAAACAAATGACTCCATGTTGCATAATTGTATTTTTGATTTAGGAGCATCACAGAACCTTATGCCAAAATCTATCATGGACCATTTGAAGCTCGACATAAATAGATCCTATCATGACCTGTACACATTTGATTCTAAAAAGGTGCCCTGTTTGGGATTGATCAAGGATATAGTGGTTACCCTTGCCCAAATTCCAGTGAAAATTGTAGTACTTGATATTGTTGTCATAACTATCCTTGCCAAGTTTGGAATGCTCCTTTCTTGGCCTTGATGTGCCAAATTAGGGGGAACTCTACATATGGATATGTCATATGCTACTATTCTTATTTATGGAGGAGAGAAATTAAGATTATATAGAGAGGTAAGATTTGTACATACTATTTGTAAAACTGACCAGCCAAGGAACCATCCAATTTATGCAATAGATCAAGACTTTGGTTGTTTTCAACTCACTTCAAACCAACATAAAACTCAAGTCAAAATTGAAGTAGTTGAAAGTCCTAAACCAAACCAAACTAATATTTAGAAACTATTCTTTGATGGCTCTTGCACAAAGGATGGGGTAGGAGTTGGAGTAGTTTTAATTTCACCTAAAAAAGAAAATATAACCCAATCATGTAAATTAGATTTTGAAGTTACCAATAATGTGGCTGAATATGAAGCTTTCATTTTAGGATTGCAATTAGCCAAAAGCTTAAAAGTTCAAAACTTAAGTGTTTTTACTAATTCAGAACTTATTGTTAAGCAAGAAATGCTTGCCATACCAAGCACCCTAGACTTAGGTCCTATTGAAATGAAGTATGGGATTCAGATGAAAACTTCTTTGATGCTTTTAACCTGACTCACATTCCCAGATATCATAATATTCATGGAGATTCCTTAGCTGTCTGTACGAGTTCTTTTAAAATTCCTAATCATACTGATGTACTCTATCAAATACAAGTCAAATATAGGCCATCTATCCCAGCTAATCTGAAACATTGTTAAATATTTGAAGATGATGAACATTTGAAATCATTTTTACAGGTAATAGATGAATTTTCATTTCTACAAATTGATGAAGATAGAACTAAAATAAATGAAAATGCAGATGGAAATGATACTTCAGATTTTAAAACCCAAATTGCTAATCATGAAATTATTCAATTATCAAATATTTTTATTCCAAAAGGACTCATTCCTTTAGAAAGATTGTTTGATCAAAATGATGTCCTTCAAAACCCTCAGTCCATTTCTTCAAAAGATTACATAGAAGAGATTAACATTGAAACTGATGAAGATATCAAAAACATCAAAATATATGCATCTCTAGACCCTGAGATCAAAGCTGAGTATCTTAATTTACTGAAAAATTATAAGGATGTTTTTGCTTGGACTTATGCTGATCTAAAGACCTATGATACTTCATTAATACATCATAAGATTCCTTTGAAGCTAGAAGCAAAACCTTATCAACAGAAACTTAGAAGAATAAATCCAGCCCTTCTACCAACTATAAAAAGGGAGATTAAGAAAATTATAGATGCTTGGATCATCCTCCCTCTTAGATATTCTAATTGGGTTGCAAATCTAATTCTTGTTAGAAATAAAAATGGATAAATAAGACTATGTGTGGATTTTAGAAATTCGAACAAAGCATCATTAAAAGATAATTATCCTTTGCCCAAAATAGATCAGTTACTTCAAATGGTTTTAAGATCACAAAGACTTTCTATTGTTGAAGGTTTTTCAGGTTACAATCAAGTGAATGTTGATACAGCAGACAGAGGGAAGACAACTTTTACTACACCCTTGGGTACATTCATGTACGCTAGGATGCCATTTGGCTTAACCAATGTTGGAGCAACATTTTAAAGATCTATGGAAGTAGCTTTTATGGGTCAGGTAAATAAATTTGTGGTTATTTATCTTGATGACATAACTATTTTTTCTAAATATGATCAGAAACATCTAAAGCACTTGATGAAATTTTTTGACAGGTGTAGAAAATTTGGAATATCATTGAACCCTAAGAAGTCCTTGTTTGCTCTCAAAGAAGGAAAACTGTTGGGCCATATAATATCAAAGGAGGGAGTAGTAATTTACCCCCAATGAGTATCTACCATTGAAACATTGACCTTACCTAGAAACAAGAAGGAGATTCAAGCTTTTCTAGGCAAGATTAATTTTCTAAGGAGGTTTATTCCAAATTATGCAAAGATTGTAAAACATATAACTAACATGCTTTGAAAGGACCATGAAGTCAAATGGACTCCCTCTTCGAGGCATCCATTGAACAAATAAAAAGGGCTATCTCTGAAGCTTTCACCTTAGCCAGCCCTAATTATACTAAGCCATTTAGTATTTTCTCTTTTGCCTCTGAAACAACCCTTGCTACCGTTCTATTAAAGAAAAATGAATATTCCCATGATCAACCCATAGAATTTTTTAGTAAGGTTATCAGAGATGCTGAGCTTAAGTATGACATCATTGAGAAGCAATCCTATGCCCTCATTCAAGCCTTGAAGTCATTTAGGATGTATGTTTTACATTCACCTATTACTGATTATGTCTCTAATAGTGCTATGAAAATTGTCCTAACCCAACCACACACTAATGGGAAAAGAGGTAGATGGATCACTCAGATTCTAGAGTTTGACCTAACTATCAAGACTACCAAGCTAGTAAAAGGTCAAGGATTAGCGAAGCTTCTAGCCGAATCCAACTACAAAGTACTTGGAATCAATTTTGTTTTATAAATATAAGGGAAGAATACACAAGAACCTTTTGTCCTTATAGAAGGGGAGAATCCACAAGAACCTTCCCTTCATCCTAAAGGGGAGAATCCACAAGAACCTTCCCTTCATACTAAAGGTGTGAATCCACAAGAACCTCTAACTTCAGAGCAGATCAATCCTATACACATTGATGAAAAATTCTTTTTGTCAAACTGGTATCAAGATATTGTAAATTTCTTGATACATTTTGAGTGTCCAACATCATTCTCCAAAACCCAGTGTAAAACCCTTAAGTTAAAATCAGTCAAGTACTTCATTATAAATGCAAATTTATACTGGAAAGATCCACTGACTATTTTGTTATTTTGTTTAACAGAATCAAAAACTGAAGGAATCATTGATCAGTTTCTTATAGGATTTTGTGGGGGACATTATGCTTGGAAAGAAAAAGTATACAAGATTCTAAGGGGTGGATTTTATTGGCCCACATTGTTCTTACAAGTAGGGGAAAAGGTCAGAGGTTGTGTTCCTTGTCAAATGTTTGTTGGTAAACAAAAATTAGCATCTCTTCCACTCGTTCCATCAATAGTTTCAACACTTTTTTCTCAATAGGGATTAGATTTTGTTAGAGAGATTCACCACACTTCAAGTAATCAACATAGATGGATCCTCACTGCAACAGTCTAATTTACTAAATGGGTGGAAGAAATTCCAGTCAAGAATTCTATTGATTTAGTAGTAATTAAGTTTATTGAGGAGAATATTTTATCTAGATTTGGTTTCCCAACTCAAATTGTCATAGACAATGCAATAGCCTTTTATAGTGTTAAAATAATTGGCTTTTGCTATAAATATTATATTTTGTTACATCATTCAACTCCATACTACCCTCAAGGTAATGGCCTTGCAGAGTCATCCAACAAAAGCTTGGTAAAGGTAATAAAAAGGACTCTAGTTGATCATAAGAAGAGCTAGGATTCACATTTGATTTATGCAGTATTGGCAAACAGAATTACTCCAAAGAGATCAACTGGAAAATCTCAATTTCAATTGTTTTATGGGAAAGATGCAATCTTCCCTACCAATTTGGCCTTCCTTGTTCTAAAATTCCTGCAGGATTCAACAAATGAACCTGATGATTTTTCAAGAAGAATAAATCAGATTATTGAATTTAATGAAAATAGAGATGAAGTTCAACACAAATTGAACAAATATCAAAATAAGATGAAGGCATTGTTTGATAGAAGAGCCAGGGAAAGGGACTTTAGGGAAGGTGATCTAGTTCTAAGATGAGATGCCAGGAGAGAAGGGAAAGGAAAGCATGGCAAATTTGACAATCTATGGTTTGGACCTTTAGCAATTGTTGAAGTGAAGGGTAACAACACTTTTGTGTTGGAGAATCTTAAGGGGTTATATTCCACTTATCCTATAAATGGAAGGTTTCTCAAACATTACATTCAGTACTAAGAAGTTGAAATAGCTTTCATTGTAAATACTCTAGTTTTCTTTTATTTTTCAAGATGTTAGTGTGATTTTCTTATAGCAAGGACTCTATAGCCCGAGGAGAAGGCACATGGATCTGCAAGTTCTCTGCATTCTACAGGAGGAAGCAGTCCCCAGAAGGAGCCAATGTTGTAGCATTTTTTTTGGTTTTGATAAGATAGAATATTTGAAAAAATGTTAAGTTAGGATATGGACATAACAATAGTGAATAATTGTTTTTTGAAAATATCTTGATGATGATGTCCATATCAAAGAAAATGTTAGGTTAGATGTCCTAAAAAATCAAGACAAAAAGAAAATGTTAGGTTAGAAAGAAAAGAAAACAAGTAAACTCTAAAAGTGAGCAAGTCTAAATGCCACCACTATTTTTCTGCAAAATAATGGTTGTGTGCAACTTGTCTTAAATGCCACAACCCATGACAGTCAAATAGTTTAATCTTGTCTGCTTCATGCTTTAAATTTGATGTTATAGTTAGAGAATAGAGATCTGGCCAAACTGTTTAATCGTGGCAGATCAATAATTAGGTAGAGAATAATAAGGTGCTCATTAGTTTAATCTAAGCCCTTGGATGTTATAAGGTTAGAATTAGATAGTTTTCTTTTGTAAAATAAAAAGAAAGGAAAAGGGTTTTCTAGTTTAAATGCACCCTTTAAGTGAAGAAAAAATGATAGGATAAGAAAAGGGTAAGTAGAAGAAAGGTTGCAGAAGTATGATAATTCATTGGATAAAATGTACATTATCATGTTTTACCATATGTTTCTATGTCCATGAGGAAATTACACAAAGAAAATGAAGGTCTACAAGATCAATTAATTAACTCCCCTCATCCCCATTCATCCCTATATTTACTAATTTTCCCTTCCCACCTTCATATAGTTCGTGTTCATTCATTTTCATAAAAACCCCTTTTCCTAAGGTCAAAATCCTTTTTACCTAGGAAAAGTAAAAACCCCATGTAAAATCCTTTTTTTACCCAAACAACCCACAAAAAGGTGTTTACCCTAATTATTGATGCATCTATGAAAAGCAAATAGCTCATAAAAAGCATTATACTTAGTATATTTTACCTTTCTGCTCATATTTCATATTAACACTAACCTGTAGTATTAAACCCCTAAAAGTTCCCTTTCCCGTATATATTAACTCCCTTTAATAAAATACCCTGAAACCATAAGTTTTATAACAAAACTATGTATTTAATAAAACATTGCATCGGAGGATCTCAAGCCTTTCAACATGCATGCACTCAAACCGTGATTTTGATATGTGATGTGCGACGAAGCCAACCCAGTATATATCATAATCCATTGCCATATCGCATATGCCCGTCATCGCAAGTCCCGACTAAAATATTACACTCTGCCATTGTGATCTCCAGTCTGCAATGGGTACCCGGACCTGATCACATATCATCCATGATTTATTTCCCACACTGCATCCAGCCCCTATCGCATTCCTTTGCAATGGGCCATCCATTGCTAAACTATGATTGCGATACATGATGAACCCAAACCCGATATCATTTTTTGGCGTGAATTCATACAATTTCAAATCCGCCATACCATGTTTTGCAAAGGATTTATTTGTTAAAACTCTTTTATGTTTTAAACAAAAAATCAACTTAAACCTTTGTTTAACCATAAAACCCCACTAATCTCAGTCTTTAACCCATAATAAAGCGCCATACCATCATATTTAATCATTGGGCCCCTCTATACTTCTCTTTCACTCCACCATCATCTGATCACGCACATTCAAATCTAATGGCCCTCGGTAATTTCAGGTTGGCTCTTTGTACGGGCATTACCCACCTGAAAAGAGTTGTTCCACTGACCTCCCCTTGCTACGCGTTAGGCTCATATTATATCGGGTGACCCCTCCCAAAAATGCCCGCGCTTCATCAGCAGTGCGATGAAAACCAAAACCACCTCCCGCATAACGACAAAATGACCACTGTTCACTTTGCCTCATATTTCAAAAAGAAAGTCATTTTTCCATTTAAACGCAAAATCACTATTTTTCCTTTGTTTCAACTATTTTCACAGTAAACCCTCCATAAGCCTTTGCGACTAGTAAAGCCATTGTTTTACCTTCCAATACACTCTGGACTCCTTCCAATATCCCTTCAAGCTCAATAAAGCCATTGATGTCCTTCTTTGTCACTTATGATTTCATAACAATTTCTATGTTTTTCAAGTAAAAACTCTTGTTTCAGGCTTACAAAGAAAAAGCCTACATATAGTTAGAAGACAAATATGAAGATCATATCAAATTAATTTACCATGTGACATAAAATCTAAAAGGATTTACTGTTGAAAAGCACAGTAAAAACTTGAAATGCACAGTAAAGTTGAAAATACACAGTAAATGCTACTAAATAGGGTCAAAGGATATTTACAGAGTTTAAAGAGTATCAGATGAAAGATTAAATGAAGGAATCAACCAACATAAAGGATACAAACAATTTAGCAGCTTAAAGGGAAAAATATCAAACAACAAAGCCAGCACAACTTGAATAAAAGGGACAACAAGAAGCAGTTCAATAGCTACCCCTATCTTCTTGCACGAACATCTTTCCTTTCCTAGAATAAATCTTAATAAGTTTTAGGATATTTTTTAGTTTCATAATTGTATAAATGACTCTCTTCTCGAGTTGTTATGGATTCGAAGTTCAAGGCTCAGGTGTCATTGCTTGTTAAGTCTTGACTGTTCATTCTACCTTGAACCTGGTTGCACCTTTGAAGGAAGCATTTCTAGACACTTGATGTACTCAGTTTTTCTAGAACCTTAATACAAAGAAAAGGATACTGAATTTGGTTTTACATAGTTTGTGTTATCTTGTAAGTTTTTCCAATTATCAATCATTATGCTTTTCTTCATATAAATGACTTATAGATATATCTAGGTAGGAAGAATTGTGTCTCAATTTATTCCTATAAGCTCCTAAAGTGATCATCTATTAAGAGAATGGATTAATGAACTGTATATTTAGCTAATCCCCTCTAATCAATAAATCATCAGCATCTTTTGTAAACTTAAGTATACTCCCTTGAACCTTTGGAACGTATTTTAGAAGGTTTTCACACTTATGATTGTTCTGTTTTACAGTCTGGAAACTGTGATAATCATATTATTTTTTTTCTTCTTCTCACCATTATTTTGATCTATATCACTGTGTAAAGTTTTATAGCAGCCCTTTGCTGAGATATTAGTAGTATCCAAAGGATTAAGTATTTCAATTCTACATTTGTCTTCATTCATTGGTCTTCCAAAACTAAAACCAAAAACCCAAAAACAATTATTTTAGATGCTCTTGCATTGGTAGCTGACCTACTACTATCTCAGAGGTACAACACCCCCAAGAGGAGTTTTGGGGCTAAAAGCCCATGTTTTGGGATAATTTTGTAATAAATTTATAAAGTCTCCACGTTTTGTGGTCACAGAGAGTGAAGGTGTCAAGAGTCATAAAGGGTTGTCTGCCCTTATTTCGTAAAGTGTCAAGTCAGCTGTAAAGATCCACCCATGGTCTGCGAACCATGGGAATGTATAAAAAGGAGCTAAGTAAGTAAGCTCTAAGTAGAGTCGTGAAGAAAAGGAATGAAGTAGTGAAGTAGAGTAGAGAATTCTAAGTGTTCTCGGGTCTTAGTGTAGGTAGAGGCTCTATAGCTGAGTGCGCAGAGGCCTAGGGTGGAAGTCCACAACTTAGTGCGCGAACCCCTATAGCAGTGTGCGCAGGGTGAATAGAGTCTGTATTAAACTGGAAGATATCAACAAAGAGAAGTATTTTGCAGTTACTATATTTAGTTCATGTTAATGCATCTGATTATATTATGTTTTGGGTTTAATTTATGATTTTTATTTGATGCGCGAATATATGTGATTATATTGGTTAGTTGAATGCAAGTAAGGATATCAATTTACGTAGCGCTAACTATGATTGATTAGTAAGATATGTAGAACACTTGAGGTAATTTGGGAACCTATACAATACATTGTCATAGCCGCATGAAAGTACCTTGACCATAGGTTAGTACACCTTTGTGGAGGTACTGAAGGGTGGAATAAAGGGTAGACTAATAGAGCCCTAAGGCTTAGAGACCTATGCTAAAGTAGGGACAGAGGGTATAAACCGACATCATGACCATGTCAGGGTGTGGAAACTTGGTTCCATCATCCCCCCATACTGCTTCAGGTGAGACTTCGGTCCGCGCTCCACGGGCTGATGCTGAAAAGGCCAATAGTGTAGGGATTTGTTTGGCTAACTAATGTTGAACTTGGGTTAGGGTTCACAAAGCCAACAACAAGCATAAAGGTGCAGGAGAGAAACCACCAACAATTATCCCACCATGGGTTAATTAAAATCATCATAGGATATGCCCTCCATAACCTCAAAATTCCTATCCAATGGGAAATTTTCGGAGACATGCAGACAGAAGAGGATATCAAAGCCCTCACATATGACATTAGTCCTACTATCATTGAAAAAGATGAGGAAGAAACTAAAACAGATGGAGAAGAAGAAGAGGGGGAAGAAGGTGAGACAGATGAGGAGGAAGAAGAGGAGAAAGAGAAGGAAGGTGATGAGGAAATAGAGGAAGATGACAAAGAGGAGATTGATAAACAAGATGAGGATCTAGAAGGAGAAGAAGAGGGGAAAACCATAGAGGGAAAGGGAAATGGAAAAGAGGGGATAGAAGACAAGGAGGAGTCACTTAGGGTGTCTCCAGAACCCACTGAGAGAGAAGCAGCAACTACCCTCACTGCTCTTAGCACCCCTATCAAACAAAAACGAAAAAGACGGAGGCAAAACCCCTTATATTTCAGAACAAGGAAAAGCACAAGGACCAGGCAAGGGAAACCCCAAACTCCAACCAAAATTCCCATTGTAATTGAGGACTTACCTAAACAACAGGAGAAAATGCCTCCTCCTAAGTCTCCTATCACATATGTGAGAAGACCTATAACTAGATCCACCTCATCCAAAGGAAAATAAATCCTATAGGATACACAGTAGGACCTACAACAAGCAGAAGCAGTCCTATAGGAGACTCTGCTAAATCTACATGAGACTCAAAAATTGGATAAGGAAGGAAGACTACAACATGAAACTAAAGAAGAAGACCCCGAGCTAAGGTAACCTAGCCCCCAACCTAACCTTTACTCCCACCACAGATTTCTTGAAGGGAGAATGGTCATTCCATAAAAAATTGCTATTCCATTATTCTTTGAGCTTGAGAAGGAGAGAGCCAAAACCCATCAATGGATGTAGATTACCAAATCCAAGGGGGTGGAAGACATTGGTCACATGGAGGAGAAGCTCAGGGAGATGGGCAAAGAGCTAGGTAGCTTGAGGGATAGAGAGGCCATAATGAAAAATTATTTAGAGACAAAAAATGCATGGTTGAAAGGACAGCTACAAGAAAGAAAGAACCAATTGGCATGTATGGCCAGTCTCTCTTTGGAAGCAATCGAGTGCAGGATGCCAGCTAAATCCTATGCCCTATACCTTAGGGAATAGTGGCTACAGTTCCAAATCAAGACCCTAGCACAGAGACGCATTATGCCATTTCAGGATTATAGACAGTTCAATGATCTTTGTGATCAAAGTACATTGGAAGATAGCCCTAGGATGTTTGAGTTTTATTTGCATAACATGGCCTTAACAGAAATGAATATATGGGACTCTAATTCCAAGCTAGGAGATTTACAGTTGATGGATTTGGCATCATGGATGAACCATGAGGAAGCAATGGTTGTAGAAATGAAGAAGATATTGGCAAGAGAACAAACAAAGACTCTTATGATCAGAGCTGGGCAGTCCAATCCAATGGCCCTCATCAGTACACATAATTTACCTGCAAATGATCCTCAACTTGCACCCAGGTATGTTGCTACCCAAGACCAAGAAATTTCACATTTTGAGGACATGTTTAGGTTGTTAGGGTATGACAACATGCAAGGTTGCCTAAGGAGATGGAACACATTGCCATACAATTTAAAGATAAGATAGTACCACTCTCCTTAAATAATGAGAGAAGCACTGAACAGGACACACATGTACAAGAAATATATGCAAAGGCTAAAATTCAATTGGATTGGCTTGAGAATTAATCCACCACTACTCTTAGGGATGCTAGAAGGAAGGAAGGAAGAAGAAGAAAGGAGATAGTGGGAAGAGGTAGAAAAGAAGGCAGGTTTCTATGCACAAGAAAAGGAAACAACGATGTAGGCATGGGATGTCAAGGAGACCACTAGAGCTATGAAAGACATGGATATTGATTGAGTTACTAAGAGGATGAGCAACACTTTTAGTAGGGGGTGATGATGAGCCTCATCATTGGGTAATTATATGGGCCTTAATTCACCTCCTAGCTTAGTCAAACCAACTCTTCTCACAACTTATTACATGTTTTGATTATATTTTGTTTAATGAGATGAGTTAAAGTGAGATATTATGCCTAGTGGACTAATATGCATTGAATGCAGGTTTGGAAGAGAAAATCAAGGAATTTTGGCAAGATCAAGGTTTGAAACTCGAATGGGACAAGGGAGAGAGATTGTAGGAGGTAAATCCTCCAAATTTACTCCTCCCCCATTCGAATATTCCTCCATTAATCCCACCAACTCGAAGTGCAAACAGCCAAGTCATGAAGATTAGAAGGCAGCTGAGCAAATGATAGACAAAGAGTTAGTTCATCTTGAGTTTGGGAGCCGAGCCTCCCTAAATTTAAGGAATTCATTGGGGACTTCAGTTGTATAAGTAGAGAGGCATAGAGCCTCACTAAGATTAGAATTTTGGTTGTAAAAACTCTAGTTATTTTCAAGCTCCAGACTTGTGGAAGATTTTGATGTAATTTTCTGTTTTGGTAATAAGAATGAGATTTTTCTTGACCCAATACTGAGTTAACTCAGAGGGTTAAAGCTCTTGGGTTAGGTCCCAAACCTAGCAGCAAAGGCTCCTCTTCTTGTATCTTTATGCTTAGCTTAGTTTCATAGATTCATAGTTAAGCTGTCTTTAGAAATATTTCATTGCAAGTAGTGTAGATTTGTTTAATTGTTTATTAGTTTGCTTCCATTTGTGACTTACTTCAATAGTAGGTTAGAAGGAATAAATGGAGCATCACAAAGATGTCAGTAGGTGTCTTGGCCTCACTTCTTTTGTCTGGGATCGTGATTTGAGGAAAAGACCCTTATGTAGCCCCAAAAAGACATATTTCCATGTCGTTCATAAGATTTAGAGTTTGTTGTACTTAAACTAGCATTTGATCAGTTTTGAAAAGTAGGATTTCATTCCCATCTCTTATATCCTCATTCTTGCAGTAGATCTCATCCATGATTCCATTTCATTTAGCAATTTCTTCATGCATAAGGTAGACAATTAGTTCATTAAATTCTGCTTTTCTAGCTCATGAGAATTCTTATTATTTACATGAATTTTTGGAAATTACACATGTTTGATGTAGAGAAGGTGCTTCAAAAGTAGACATAGATTTCATAGCATTAAACCACCTTCCAACTTCATCCACCCATAAGCATTCCTAGTCTTCATCAAGACCTTCACCAATTTCAACATTTTACATAGAAATTTCCTCAAGCATTTTGAGTGAATCCAACAATCTCCTAAACTTGGTTTTGGGTTCTGAGTGATCCTAGGCATTTTCCCACTCCATTCCACCCATCAACCACCTTCCCTAAGCCTTCCATCACCTCCAACGCCCATCTTTATGCTCATGGATGTATCCTATAGAAATACACGGAATCCTGTAGGTTTCTAGTACATCCTGTAGGTTTTCCTGTAGTGGCCTGTTTTGAGAATGAATTGAGGGAAAACCTCTAGGAAGCCTCCCAAGGTCACCCAAGGGTCTCTCAAAACTTCCACCCATATCCTAAATATTCCATCCATCCACCAGCATCCCTAAACCACTTGTTGCATCACCAAAATGGATTAGATTGCACGCTTGAGTTTTCATGAAAAGCATAAAAAGACAAAACAAATTTATTACAGTCCTTTACATGCATAATAGTGATGTTTGATGTTTTTAACTTCCATGCTTAGGATAGTAGCATTTTTTTCATGTTAATTCATTGTTACAAAGCATATCTCTTAGCATTTAATTAGGAAATGGTGTGCCTTAGCATTGAATTTCATTCTTTTTCATTACTACAGTAGATCATCTCTCTCTTAGAGTAGATTTCTATTTATTTCATCAAGGAACCAAGCTTCTTCTGAATCCATAGAAATTTGGCTTGAAAACCCTAGTGGTCTCTAGCTAGCTGAACAGTGACAAAAGGTAGAACCATCGCTTTTACTTGTGTATACAACACTTTCACCTCCATGTCTGTACGAACCTTGGGTTGACGAAGTAAAGTTGGTAGCCCAAGAGTTGCAGCATCCTTGCTGCAATACTAGTGCTCATCACAAATGATTACCCAATCCTCCATTCTATCTTCTGAGGTGAAGATTAGAATGACATGTCTATCTCTCCCTCTCAATTAGGTAGGAACTATTCCAATAAATGAATGTACTCATTCCTACAAGAGGAATGTACCTTAGCTCCTTGTTGGATTAGGAATTTCCAATTTTCTTCCAAGTAAGAAACTTATTTTCAGGCTCCCCTTTAACTAGGGACCTATATCAAATCCTCATGTGGAGATCATGTAATAGCCAACTGCTTGAAGAGCTCCTTCCTTCGATGTCATGAATTTATTCTTCATCATGGAATATTCATCTTTTGGGCACTTCTTCATAGGGCACAGACCATCCATCACTTGCATCCATGAGTTAGTCATGTCCTCATTTTATCAAAAAGTGATCCATCAATTTTTCCATCTAGTTTTGCTTCATGTCATGCTGCTTTCTTCATGCCATATTTTCCATAAGGATCTTACATTTGTCTATATTGTTTTCCTAGAACTCCTCCACAAATATTCCCTTTGGCAGTCCTACGTAAGCCCATCCAAATATTAGTTTAAAAATAATAAATGAACACTTAAATAAAATTTACCTTTGTGGTGGTCTTTCATCAGGACATCTTCCTGTAGGTATCAACATCTTGTATGCAAATTGACACATCTACCAAATACATCCATTGTCAAGGGTCTCTATTATTTTCTGACTTCCATTAGAGTCTTCATCTCTTTTCAAGAGATATTCTAGTCAAATCTTCTTGGACTTCAGATGTTGAATTCCTTCTAGCTTTGTTGCATATTTTCCAATCTCTTCCTTTCTTTTCACACACTTGATTCCCAGTAGATTCTAATTAGAGTTATTTAATTGTGGTGAGCTTCCTCATGATTCATATGAGGACATATTATGTTTATTTCATCTAGTTTGACTTATTCTTTTCTGCAATATTTTAGAGGAGGAGATCCTTTCGTATTTTGATCCTATTTTCCAAGATGGAAATAGTGATCCATATTATCTACAACCATATGACATGAGTCTCATAATAATCTATGTAAGAATACATACCTCATATTTCCTTTTGGTCATCCAGACTTCCTATAGCAGCTTCATTTGAATGAAATAACTTTATCCTTTATACTTACTTTCCCGTTATGTCATCATACCATTATTCCTTGAATCCCATGAGTTGTAATTCCTCATGAAGCTCGTGTTTCCTTTCTAGATCAGTGAATCCTTTGATAATGATTCCATCATAGAAACATGATTATGTTTCACATATTTACTCAGGAGTTGTTTCCTTATTTACTATGGTACGATGATCCCAGTAGAGGATGACCTCTACTTCTTTCTATAAGTATCATTATGAGGTTTCAGAGAGCTTTTTATTATTTGTAAACAATAGTATTTATTCCAGAGATTATTTCTGCTTCCCATATCATGAGCTCTTACTTCTAGTGCCTATCATAATGTTATTTTCTGATGCATCCTATCTTATTTACACTACCTCCTATCTATAAATTACAAGTGAAAAGAACCTTCTAGTGAAAAATATCATCTTAGTCATACTAGAGATATTTTACTTCCTTATTCTTAAACTTCTTTATCTCTGGCTCTTTCACTTCTTTAGTAATGTGGGCTTCTTCCTTATCCCTCCTATCCTTACTATGTTTAGGACAATCTCTTTTTTAATGCCCAAATTCTTGACATCCATAGCATCTTACCTTAGCCATGTTATTCCCTTTTTTTTAGGACCGAACTTTCCAAATTTCCATTTTCTTCTTGCCATAGAAGCATATGCTTGATTCTATTAATTTGGTCCAACATCAACCTTTTCCTTCAGTATGGTTTCTTTCATCTTACAGAGTGACCATAGATCTTGAAATGGAGTAGTCTCTTTCTTCCCATATAAACTTGAAGTGAAGTTACCCCATTCTTCCAGTAGTGCATTCAGTACCACTGTGGTCATCTCTCTATCATACATAAATTCTCCCAGCTCTTGTAGTTGATCTCAAATTTATGATATCCTCATAAAGTATGAGGCTATTCCATATTCTTTGGTTATCTTCAATTTTTAGAGTTCTTGCCTTAATGAAATTACTTCTCCTGCAGAACCTAGGGTGAGATAGGTGGAAGAGGACTTGTTGCTTGGTATTGTAGTGGTTAATAGGTCAAGGGTCTTGGTCTTGGTATATTTCAATTGGAATCTCTATAAGAATACTTTGTGTAGGTTTTCCTCTCAAAGAGTGAGAGGTTTTTTACCCTGGCTTATATCTTACATGATGTGGCTCTTGTCTATTTATGTTCATGCATTGGTTACTATTTGATGAAGAAGAACACTAATAATCTAAAATGAAGAAAATATTAATCTAAACAAGTAAAAATAATTCACAAGTAATCACTATTATGGTTCTTCTAAGGTACATGACAGTCAACCTTCTTCTTGACTCCTCTTCTAATTTGACGATATAAGAGTAGTCCAATGGAATGTCATACTCTATGAAAACTCAGGTGGAGTATGTACCTTGGGAGACAACGATGATGGTGTCTATACATCATTGACCTCACCAACATTGTGCTTTGATATTGTGGAGAGATGGAGTTGTTAGGTAAGGCCTTGCTATGTGACAATGTTAGTTAATATGATGCTAGACAGATGGGTTACTAATCTGACTCTTCTTATGAGATCCCTTCAAATTGGGAATGACCATTTACCTCTTATGAATACCTCCCTAGTTAAGAGGGAGTGTTGAAAAATGTGTAACTAGGTTCTGTCTTCATAAGTATGACATGTATTCTTGTAAACATAAAATGAAAAAGAAGTTATTATTATTGGAGCTTGGGTTTCATGCTTAAGTTTTATTTTTATGGTGCTGGATGTGCCAATATTCAAGGGGTCTCCTTGATATGTGGTCCCAATTAGGAATCACACCATTTTGGATAGGAGCTCCATTCGGAATATGGCCCAATTGTCAGTTATATTAAATATATTCCTTGGCTCTAACTATTAGCAAAAGAGAGGAGTGAAAATATGCCTTCGAAAAGAAATGGGGTGTGTTTGGTGAGTGTTCGATCATATGTGTGTGTCAAAGTTCTTTCATTGTGAAGGAGAGGAAATTGAGCCTCTAAGAGAGAGGTAGTAGTACCACCCTAGTAGAGACACACATAAATAATAAGGATCCATACAACACCAAGTGAAATATCCCACAAAGATGCGATGATCACTGCAACCAATGTAATGAGGAAGATCTATCAATATCCAGCAGAATATGATACGACAATGATGATAGAAATTACAACACATCCTCAATATGATAAGTACCAAAATAATTGAAATAGTTCAACTAATTTATCATAGATGAAATCAAACATAAATTTCAAACATTCACATAATAGTATTAAAAACATCCATAATCCATGCATGAAGAACGTATTGGCCAATAGGGCTTCTTATATTAAGTAACAATTCCAAGATACTTGTGTATAATGAATGTCACTAGCTTCAATAGTGAAGTGTTGGATCAAATCATTGCTCCTCAAAAGAAATAGCTTATCTCTCTAATGCCTTGTGGGAGAAGCCAAGGTGAAAATTCCTTTGCTCTCACAATGAGGGTGTGTTGGGATAGGGTCTCCTATAGTCAATTTTGGGGCAAAAGCCCAAGTTTTGGGGCAGAAAGCCCAAGTTTTTGTCATGTAAAGTGTAAAGTCTACGAAAGTTGTGGGGATTTTCCCTTCTTTTATGTAAGTTGTGTCAGCTTGTATAGACCTATCCATGGTCTGCGAACCATGGGATTATATAAAAAAGAGAGCCTTAGAGAGTCTAAAGATAGAATATAAGCAAAGAATGAATGTAATGGGTCATTAAGAAGTGAAGAGGGAAGATTCTTAGAGTAGAAGAGAGGCTTTGCAGTTGTGTGCACATAAGCCTAGAGTAGAGTCTACAGCTAAGTGCGCAGACCCCTGCAGCTAACTGTGCAGGGTAGTCTTGAGTCTGTAAGAAAATCTGAAGTATCAATAAAGAGATTATTCTGTAAATATATGTGTTTTGGCCATTTACTTTTGTTATGAATGAATGCATTTATGTTATGATGAATATTGGGTTTATAATTTAATATTGTTTTGATGTGTAATTCTGTATGGTCTACATTGTTATATGAAAATAAGTAATAATATTTGTTTACACGAAAAATATCTTAATGCATGCTAATGATATCAGAAACTTAAGCTGATATGGTAATAACAAACGTAGGAGTGATTATAGAGGCATGTAAATGGTTGATTCGCATGTTTAGGGTCCATGAAAGGTAGTTGGAAACCTTTGCGAAGGACTAGAGGCTGGTAAGAGGGAGTTCTGTCGATAAGCCTTAAGGGCTTATCGATCTACACGAAGGCAGGTTAGGGCATAAAACAACATCCTAATCATATCTGGGTGTGAAAACTTGGTTCCAGCATCCCCCCATGCAACTTCGGGTGAGACTTCACTCCTCACTCCACTAATTGATGCCGAAAGGGCCATAAGTGTAGGGATTTGTTTGGCAAACTTAACTCTGAACCTGGGTCAGAACCCACTAAGCCAACAAATGGTTATGTTGTCAGGACTGGGATTTGCATAAAGAGATGTGTGATGTCGCATCACTAGAATCCAACAAAGAAAGAAATTGAAGATTCATTGGATAGAAATATCCACAAATTCATAGTGCAAGAGAACAAAAATCCATGATTGACGAGAGAATAGTGGTTGGACAGGTATCTGTACACAGAGATACATGAAATTTATTATGTTCCTTCCCGGTCTAATTATATGAGTGGATTGCTAAATTGGCAGACAGTTAGGGAAGGCGGAGGCTCCACACTCCAATAGTGTGGACCCAGGAGTTAGTGCGAAGATGGAAAGCCTTTGAAGATAAGATCATGGATGCCATCGATCACTAGCTTGATCGTGTCCTCGGAGGGTTTGTGAAAAAATTCATGGTTGATACATCACTCAGCCACAGTGAAGTAGAGAGACACTTCTTGAAAGCACCGTGTGGTAAGTAATTAATATCTTTCAATACTTGGATTAAAATTCTCTTGTGTGAAAAGCAGGTTATGCAACTACCTTGATGTTTGGAGCTACACAGAGTGGAAACTTATTCAAGGATAGAAGGGGAGTAGGACCTGAATATGGCCCACTGATTGAGCCTCCTCTGAGTGATGACGAAGAAGAAGCACAAGATTCTCTGCAGAGCGTTGTCCAGTTAATAAGGTGAGGGTTCCTGCAAATACCCTATCCACCTACACCACCCACATCTTCCCCTCCACCGTGTACACCTTTTCCCACTCTACCACCACCTCCACCACCATTCAATATAATGAATATAGTGAAGTTTCCCATTTTCAAGGGCTTGGGAAATGAGGACCCGAACCAGTTTTGGTTTGCCACAAGGGCTATGTGGTAGGCCCATAACATTATAGATGATCAGATGAAGAAAGAAACATTGGTTACTGCTTTACAGGAATGCGCACTAACATGGTGCATTAAGTACTACACTAATAACCTGAAGACTATGTTTGCAGACATTCAGACTATGCTGAATAAGGAATTTAGTAGGCCCAAATCTAAAGTGCAACCAATCATTGGATTCAAGGAGATCATGATGAAGCCTGGAAAGACACTCTAGGAGTTGGATTAGAGATTAAAATGCAAGATCTGCAAAGCTAACATGAATCATATAGATGGGTAGCACCGTGAATGGTTTTTGGCTTCACTCTTGCCTCATCTAAGGGTTTTTTTATCATAGCAAAAGATGGGTACCCAGGCAGAGGCCCCAGAGATTGCGATGAGATTGCATGAGGAACCAATTCAAGATGTTGCTTTGGGAGTTCAGAAAATTCATGCGGAGTTGTACAACCTTTGCTTAGAATTCCAAAGTCTAAAGAAGGATAGGGTGGCTCGACTAGAAGTGCATGAAGAAGTTTGGTGTTTTAAATGTAAGAGTTAAGGGCATGATAAAGATCATTGCCTTGTCTTCACAAATTATGTTGTAGGAGGGGGCCGATGCCTCTAGGACTGGAAGCTCAAGCAGGGCCAAGGACAGGGCCCATGTTGTGGTGTTCTATCTATCAAGTAGATGGAAAACATGCGACAGATAATTTCCACTTGCTGTAGAAATTTTTACATACACCGCAACATCTCTTCTGCAACTTCTACAAATTAGTAGTTCATGAGGAGCGTAATTTCTGTAGATGGAGAGAACACGTATGTATCAAATGTAGATACAAATTAGGCCTACAGATCAAGGGGCTGGGGGAGTGCGAGGAGGATATTAGGGGCGTGGGTGAGGTTGAGGTGGAGGAGGACCTACATGAGGTCAGGGACAAGTTATTTGCTATAATTTTGGGGGGCAAAGACACTATGCGTGAGAATGCATGAACCCGATGCTCCTGTCATTCCGATACTGTACTCAGTTTGACCACGGGATAGAAGACTGCCCTGTACTAATAGCTAAGATGTGTGAAAAAGGGACGTAGCCTCAGCAACCTACCCAGATGTTAGAAAATTATATATTACAGAGCAATGGAACACATAAAATATTACAAAAATATAAACACATAAAACGCATAAAACAAGAGAGACACGTATATATGTGGTTCACCCAGTTTGGGATACGTCCACAGAGAATAGCCAGTCCTTCTTTTTATTCTTTTCACATTATCCAGCAAACTGAAGAGATACAAACTACAACAGATTCGCTGTAATTCCCTCTTCTTTTTCATTCTCCTCTCTCTTCCTCTGCAGAATACAGATATCCTAAACACAATACAATTCCCTCATATATAGTGAGGTGTTACCTTCTAGGGAAAAAAAACCCTAAATTAAACATAACTTCTACCATCAGATCTATGACTAATGAATGGCCCAGATTGACTATGAAATTACAACATTTTACAAGGAAATTTTACATCCATTCTTAGCTTGGGGGGCACTGCCCCCGATCTCCCCGTTGGGGGGGGGGTCCCAAAGGTCACAGTCACTCCCCCTGGAACCCCCCCCCCCCGCAGCAAATATTGTATGGGAGGTGTTTCCACCCCATTACGAACTGGGGTCCAATGCAGTGATACCTTTGAATACAGAAGATAATCAAGCTCCACACCCAACATTAGAACCTATAGATGATGAGGGTTGAACCCCGTGAAGAGGATCCTAATGTGAATATTGTGCTACGAAGTCGAATGACCATTGGAGAAGATAAGGGAAAGCAACCTGAAGAAGGTGAATGAGTCTGCAAAGCTCCAGAGAAGGAGGTTGGCTTTGATCTAGAATGCACAAAAGAGACCTTCATGGAAGCAAGAAAAAGCTTTGTTGAGGCTTCTACCTCAGGAAGTCAGGATAAGAAGTCTACATAAATGGACCCATCCATGCTTACTACCTTTCTGGAGACTTATATGAAGTTGTTATGCGATAGGAAGGCCATGAAAGCATTACAGGAGTTGATCAATAAATGTGCTGGTAAAGAAAATACTCCTCAGGGACCACGTGTGGTGAGGAAAATTAGTAAGCATAAGGTAAGAACAGGGCATGAGATGAGGCTCACCGCGAAAATAGGAGAGTATGAAATGGACCAAGTTATTCTAGATCTTAGGTCATATGCGAATGTTTTTCCAAAGAAAACATGGGAGAGAATGGGGACACCTACACTACAGTGGTCTCCTATTCAATTGAGGATGGAAAATCAGTAAAAGATTATCCCCATGGGAAGATTGCAGGGAGTGACTGTAGATATTGAAGGTGCGAGCTCATTGGTAGATTTCAAAGTGATAGAGATTGTCGATGATAGCAATCCCTACCCTGCACTCCTTGGGATCGACTATACTATTGACATGAATGGGGTGATCAATTTGAAGAAGCAGACAATGTCATTTGAAAGAAAATCGCTTCGCATAGTAGTACTTTTGGACCCTATAGAAGGACCGCACTATACTGAACCGGTCCACGATTATGAAAGTGATGATGATTTTGACTAGATTTATAAGATAACAATGCGAGATCAAGATTGAGTGAATCTGACACCAGATGGATGTATTGCATGGGACTGCAAAAGCTCTTATATGAACTGGAACACTGGCAGAATCGATTATATGAAGTGTCTACGCTATGCTATAACATGATGACGAAATCATTGCATTTCATATCATCAAAGGTAAGAATTTTTCCTTATTATGATGGTTTAATTGATCTTGATAAATTTTTGGATGCATTTGAAAGGAAAGTGCCAGAGAAGCATCGTTTCCAAGCCTTGGACTTGGCGCTACGTGCTATGTTTGCAAGATGGTCATGTATGCATAAAGATAATTTCGATGGATGGTGTGAATATATAAGAATGATGAGGGTGCAGTTTGGTCACCCAAAGGTGCGATTGTCAAAGAAATACAATGGGAGGAGTGATCCGCACAACCACTTGGAAAAATGGACTAATGCTTATGGAGCAGAACCACAATCGGAGTGGGTGCATTTGTTTTGTCACAGTTCAGATGTAATACCAATGAATTGGTACTTGGAAATAGAGCTCCACCATGACATGGATGAATGGGATATTTTGAGACAGGAATTATTGATGACATTTAGCTTTGAATATGGATTCGAGTGCATTGAGGAAGCATTGTAGAAGGTCAAAGTATAAATCTTTAGAATCTTGAAGGATCCCTTGGATTTGATTCAACCAGATTAGAACACATTATCAGATTTGGCCATCGGGACTAGAAATTCCACTGAGAAATAGAAAAAGGAAGCAGCCTGATTGAAGATGCAGCAATTGGAAGATAAGAGCAAGAAGGAGACTGAGGACAAGGCACATGGAGAAGCGGAGTGCACCACAAAGGAGCAAGAAGAGCAGGAAGAGCATGACTCTGACAGAAGTCAAAAATCTCCTTTGCCCCAAATGGAGGATGATGAAGAGTGAGGGCAGGGTGGCAGAGATCTGGAGAGCACTCCTTTTCATGTAAAGTGACATAGGGGACAAGAAAAGGAGGGGCAGCGAAAGAAGACCAAGGCCTCCAAATCTTCTTTCGATCCAATCACCTTGAAGGAGGGTGACTTGGATGATATTGGTGACAAGGAAAGAGATACAACAGTGGAACTGCTACAGTAGTTTAAGCAACAGCAAAAGCAAGCATTGATCACTAGACAAATAGGTCTACATGAGCTACAGATCCAAACCACTAGACTGCAGGCAGGTGCAGGGTAGAGCAACATGGCCTCGAACAGTTTGGCACCAAGGACCACTCAAGGAGCAAAGTTGTTTCATTCCTTGGATATCCGAGTAGTCACACTATCGAATGGAGCTCTTATCGTGGAGGCGGAAGCTGAAAAGGCTACTATCAATGTGTTGAGGGATGTTAGCCTCAACACGGTCATGCTCCCCAGTGAATTCCTTCACACACTACAAGCAAGTGTGGTTGAAGAGCTTAAGGTCCGATAGCAACACACGCTGAGCATGATCAGTGAGCAGAAAGTCAACAACAAATAGATATTCATTGAGAAGATAGCCATGCTAGAAGCTTGGAAGAAGGTTCAGGAGAAGAATGAGTGCACTGCAATAGTGGTAGTCGAAACATGTAGAACCATTCTGGAGCTGCATATCCCAGAATATGCATTAGTGGAGGCCAAGATTAGGAAGTTGGCTATAGGTGTGCACAATGTAAGGAAAGAGATGGCCAAGGTTGAGTTTGAACTAATCCTTAGAATCATAGAGCTCGAGTTGAAGTCACAACTTTCAAATCCACAAAAGGTCAGAGAATAATGTGAGGCAACTATAAAGGATGAAGTAGCAACAGTGGACGTCACGATGGTGGATTGCACCACGCTCTTAAAAAAATTGATGGAGGTCATTATGACTCTGCATGAGGATCATAACCTGCAGAGGTTGAACACAGAGGCTGGGAATTGCAACAGGAGTATGATGAAGTGAGAGTGACAGCATGCACTGTCACTATCTCACAGTGATTGGCTAATCTGCATGAGGCAAAGCAGTTGCTCAAACAAGTGGAGGTAGTGCAACAAAAAGAGGTAGTCCTTGAGGCCAGATTGGGGAATATGTTATCTCTACCACCATTGAAGAGAATCTGGTAGGCCTACAAACAGCACAGCAGGAGGTCAAAGAAGACAGTGTGGGACCAACAACCGAGCAGTCGGTCGAGCAAATAAAGTAGGAAACCACGCAGAGCATGACCGAGGTAGCAATAGTGTAAGTGGAGTTGGGAGTTCTCAGTAGTAAGATCTTCATGCCAACAAAGTGACTCAAGGCTAGGTCACAATATTTGTGTTAGGGGCCTATTGGTACAGGGTCCCCTACGGTCAATTTTGGGGCAAAAGCCCAAGTTTTGGTCATGAATTATGTAGATAGTAAGTCTCATTAAGGGATTTTCCCTTCTTTTATGTATGTTGTGTCAGCTTGTATAGACCTACCCATGGTTTGCGAACCATGCGATTGTATAAAATAAAGAGTCTTATAGAGTCTAAAGATAGAAGATAAGTGAATAATGATTGTAATGGGTCATTAAGAAGTGAAGAGAGAAGAGTCTTAGAGTAGAAGAGAGGCTCTGCATCTGTGTGGATAGAGGCCTAGAGTAGAGTCTATAGTTAAGTGCACAAACCCCTACAGCTGAGTGTGCATGGTAGTCTTGAGTTTGTAAGCAAATCTGAAGTATAAATAAAGAGATTATTCTGGAAATATCTATGTTTTTTCCATTTGCTTCTGTTATGAATGAATGCATTTATGTTATGATGAATATTGGGTTTATAATTTAATATTATTTTGATGCACGATTCTGCATGGTCTACATATTTATATGAAAGCAAGTAATAATATCTATTTACGTGAAGAATATCTTAATGCATGCTAAAGATATCAAACACTTAATTTGATCTAGGTAATAACAGAGTTAGAAGTGATTACAGAGGCACAGAAATGGTTGATTCGCTTGTTCAGGGCCCACGAAAGGCAGTCGTAAGCATTCATGAAGGACTAGAGGATGGTAAGAGGGAGCTATATCGATAAGCCTTCAGGGCTTATGGATCTAGGAAAAGGCATGTTTACTGCATAAAACAACATCCTAATCATCTCTAGGTGAGGAAACTTGGTTCCACCATCCCCCATACTACTTCCGGTGAGACTTCAATCTGCTCTTTGCAGATTGATGCCGAAAGGGCTAGTAGTGTAGGGATTTGATTAGAAAACTTAACTCTGAACCTCGGTCAGGACCCACTAAGCCAACAAGGTGTGTATATAATAATAAGGAAGTGATGCTTCACCTTCCTTATGACTCTTCATCTTCCCCGATGATTGTTTGACTTCCTATTACTTTTCAACTTTTAATGAATATTCATATTCCATACATGTCCTCTGGAATTCCACTTTATAATACATTTTCGAAACATAATTTACATCATTAACCACAATGATGTGGCATGTGACAACTCATGACACGACATGAGATGACACTGCTAACATAGATTGCTTGATGATGTGGCAATGTCAACCCACTGTTGCTACTGCGTGCTTCAAGTATGCTTAAGAATTCTCTTCTTTTCACCTCTACATGGCTTGGTGATAAGGGATCTTCAATGATCTCAAGTCTTGATTGGTGGTCGTAAACTAGTTTCCCTTTGCTTTCTCTTGATTGATCAGATTGTGTACTCAGCTACAAGATGGTCTTTCAGCATGTTGCGCTCCTTCATCTCCTTCTTCATCATCTCACCATGGCATAATATAGTACATGTTTTTCCAATTCACTCATGATCAGATGACATCAATTTGAAACTCCCTAGTCTAAGTTTGTGCATACAGATCCATTGACTGAGTCGATACTATATGTAAGGTTGGGAAAGGGGATTAGTGACTGCGCAATTCAAGTAGTTAAGGGGAGCCTTGAGCCTTAATACTACGCAGTGCATAGTTTAGGATAGGATGAGGGGATGATCACTGGGTGAGCACATTTCACAGTTATGGGAGAAGAGATTGCTTGGTCTATTACGTAGTTGCACAATTCAGGGATGAGCTTGAGGCTAGAAAATACGTAGTGTGTAGTTAAGGCTAGGCTAGGAGAAGGAATTGTGCAATTATGGGAGTCAAGGTCAATGCTTGAGCATAAAAACTATGTAGTACAGCAATCCTGGGAGGTAAAAACTATGCATTACATAGTGCCAAGAGGCAAGGTCAC
>APFE031726134.1:32599-49533 GCA_000404065.3 Pinus taeda | reverse complement strand
AATGATTTAACTGCCTCTTCGGTCCACTTTACCTGACTGTCCTTCTTGAGCATGCTTGTGATCTCTCTAAGATGCTCTGCTAGATTTGGAATGAAGCGACGCAGAAAATTTAGTTTACCATTGAAAGACTGAATTTCTTTTTTGTTCCAGGGCTGTTCAATTTGTTTAATGGCTTCAACACATGCTGGATCAATATAGATGCCGTCTTTAGATATGATGTGACCAAGAAGTTTGCCCTCGTCCATGGCAAAAAGACTCTTTTTCGAATTCAACGATATGCCATATTTTCTGCACCTTTGGAAAACAATTTTCAAATGATACAAATGTTCCTCATCGAAATTTGAAAACATGGTTAAGTCATCAAGATAAACAACCAAAAATACATCTTTCTCATTAGCGAAAGCCATGTCCATTGCACGCTGAAAGGTAGCTCCTACATTTTTCAAACCAAACGGCATCTTTGCATAATGAAATGTTCCCCATGGAGTGGTGAATGTGGTTTTGTCACGGTCATATTCATGCACTAAAATCTGATTGTAACCTGAATAACCGTCGAGCAGTGACATCCTTGATGCTCCAACTACTCACTGCAATATATGATCCATTTTGGGCATCGGATAATTGTCCTTTAAGGAAACCTTATTTCAATTTCTGAAATCAATACATAAACAGATCTCACCTGTCTTCTTTCTTACAGGCACCAAGTTTGATATCCAATCTGAAAATCGAATAGGCACAATGATTCCTGACTTATACAATCTGTTTACCTCTTTCTCAATTGACGACAGCAACTTCGGATTGATTCTCCTCAACTTTTGACAAAAAGGCTTCTGATTTGGCTTAATAGGAATAGTATGCCGAATGATATTTGTATCATATGTTTTAAGATCTGAGTAATCCCATGCAAATACATTAGAAAATAAAGACAACAATTTCATATATTCAGCTTTTACCTTTGGTGATAATGACCTTGATAACTTAACCATCTTGGGATTTTCAGTTGTCCCAATGTTTACCTCTTCAACACCCTTTTCAGTCGGTCTCAATGTCAGTTTGCGGGCCACATCATCTTGGTCAAACAGCTCCTCTAAAGGAATCAATTCTTTAGGAATAATGTTGTCCTTAAGTTGCAACACATCCATTTGATTTACTTGTATATTGTCATCACCATCATCATTTTCGGTATCTATTGAGGAATCTTTGAACTTACCCTTATTTTGCAGAAACTCATTGATCTCTTCATCATCTTGAAAAATTTGCCCACATCGTTGATTATCTGGAACGGTGGGACGATGCTTCACATGAATCTCAAATTTGTTGCTAGAATTCATTGGAATTTTGAAATTGCTTGCTGCCTTAGCAAGTCCATCAGCAACACCATTTTGTAGGCGAGGCACACATGTCAAGGTATAATCAGAAAACAACTTCAAAATATCTAAGACTGCATTTCGATATGCCCTCATGCGAAGATGTTTGGCCTGAAACTCACCCTTAACTTTCTTTATCACCAACTCAGAATCACCATAGACCGCAATCTTCTTTGCTTTCAGTTTCTTAAGAATCTATAGGCCAGCAATGAGAGCCTCATATTCCGCCTCATTATTTGAACAATCAAATGCTAGTTTATAGGAACACACTCTCACCTTGCTTGGAACTTTGACTTGAGCAGAAAAAGGAATTTGAATCCACACACCAATACCAGCACCATCACTACCTACCACGCCATCGAAATCCATGGTCCAAAGACCATTTTCATCCTCCTCCAAGTGCTGAAATTGTACTGCCTCTGATTTTTCTATTTGCTGCCCCTTTTCTTCAACTGTTTGCTCCATGATAGCTTGCTTTTCTCCTCTTTCCTTTTGTAGTACTTCTCTGAAATTTTCAGTGATCTCTGGTATGTCTTCCGCTTGAACTAAATGATTATCTATATCATTAAAACTATCAGCAAATAAAACAAACGACTCCAAGTCAGTATGTACATAATTTACAGGATGATTGATCGGCTTCTCTTTACTAGTTATCATATATTTCATCTTTTTCTCACGATATAGCTTTCTCATTTGACCAAAGACTGGAATTGTGGCATAAGAGAAGTCTAACTATAGAGTACCCTTCAACTTAGCTCCCCAAGATCTCGAAAGTAGCATACCAAAACGTGGAGGAATGTCTGCCACAAACACATCCATCAAGACATTTTTCGTCGGGATTTGGTCTAAGCTAACAACCAAATCTTTGATGAGCCCGATACATCTCACACGGCTGGAATCAAATGAATACAAATCATGATATTTTCTGGTAATGTCTAACCCCAGCTTCTCCATGATTGCCTTTGGCATCAAATTGTGTGAAGCACCCGAATCGAACATGGAATTATGCAAGACATATTCATGCAATCTCAAACTGATATAAAAGGGAGGAACATCACTATCAGGGGACTGACCATCCAATGCTGGCCCAAAGATCAATTCAGGTTGATCATCTTCAACGTTCACTGTGTCAAGCATGGGATCAAAGTTCAAAATTTTGGAGACTTGACCTCGGTAGCTGTTGCTTTTTATGATTTCAGTCAAGGGAATAGATATTTTTAATTTGGAAATTTCATTTTCCAAACTAAATGCTGAAACCTTTTCGAATTCTTTGACCGGAACCTCTCTCCTATCTTTGATTATAGCTGCCTGATTTGTCTTTTCTGCTGCTGATATTTTACTAGTTGTGGGATCAATTGTCTCTTTTCCTCTCTTCGGTGGTATCGGTGAATCCATCTTTGGTGCTGTGGCTTCCTTTTCTTTCTGAATGGGATTGATAGGCACATCTCGGTTCCTCAATGAATACTGCTTCTGTTGAGTGGACAAGGCATTCAAATATCCTCTTTGGTAATCATCTAAATCTGCATCATTAGCCAAGATAAAATCTTCGTCTTGCTGGGCGCCCAAAATTTCTTCATACTCATCTTCTTCGGTGATGTAAATGGGCAAATCATCAGGAGTAAAGAAGTGATTTTGGTCCCCTGCTACATCAACATCTTCATCTGAATCTTGAGTTACAAAATTCTGCAAAAGAGGAGTTTTGATTGGTTGCTGGGCTGCAAGCTCTTGTACTCTTGGTTCACGCTGCTTGATTCTGTACTGAGGTTGTTGCTGGCCACGGTAATTTGGATTATGAATCTGTTGTTCTGATTTGTCAAGGTTGAGTCTTTTGAACATCTCGGGAAGCCAAGGTGGTTCTGATGATGTAGATTCTTCCTTTATAGTCACTCTTTTCTTTGCCTTCAAACGTGCTCTCTTGTCGTTCGGATTTGCCTCAACATTGATAGAAATCTTTTGCATATCTTCTAAAGTAGGCGGATCTCTATCCCGTAATGAGTAAGCCATCTCCGGATCAAAGCCATCCAGGAATTTAAGAAGAGCTGATTTTCTAGATGGTCTTAAATCATTAGGGATAGCATTATAAATTGTATTGAACCTGATAATATAGTCTTGGACAGACTCACCGGGATTGCGTTTGATATTATTGTACTCGGCATTAATCTGAAGCAGATCCTTTCTAAGTTCCCAAACATCAAGAAACTACTTCTGAAGTTCAGCCAATGTAGGTATACTTCTAGCTCCCAAGCCTCTGAACCATTTTCTAACTTCTCCTCTGAATGTTTGCACAAACAATCACATAGTTACATCCTCGTCATCAATCTCATATAAATCATAAAAAGTTTCCATTTTGTCTATGTGCTATTGAGCGGAAACACTTTGAGGAGTGTCATCAAATAAAGGAATTTTACTTTGATAATCCGCTGGCATATCATGCAATTGCTGAGGTAAAGCAAGAGGTGCAAAGCGAGTAGCCATTGCTCTAGGTGGATTTACTCTCAGTGTTGTTGGTGAAGTGGATGTTGCTACTGTATGGGGAGTATGCGGAGGAGAAACAATGTGGGATGAAGAAGGGGAATTAGCTGTAGATTCAGAGTAAGTAATTATAGGCTACAAAGGAATGGTCGGAATGAAAGGTGGTTCAGTAGGAACTCTAGAGGTAGATGTCGTGACGGTGGATCCAATGTTTGCAGATATGGTTTCTAAAAACTTAGAAAGATTGGCTGCTTGGATGGTGGTCTGAAGGTGCCTCAAGATAAAATTGTCAATTAATTTATTATGCCTTTCAAATTCAAGAGCTACAGCGAAGTCAGGATTTGGAACAATAGAATCGAGAGCGTTTTTGGAATTAGTCTTGAACAATGACAATTCAAACCTTGCATCGAAAGGAATTTCTTCAAGGTATTCAAAAAGTGCAGGACATGAATGAGATTTAACCAAGGGAGTTGCCGAGCTTTCTTGACAAAGGATTTTTCGAATCAAATTTGGATTTTCATAAATAGGAGGTGGATTCGGATCTGGATTAGCTCTTGTATGTATTTTTGAAGCCAGTGTATTTATCAGGAGATCAAAAGAATGAAAGTAATTCAGCCAATCGTTTATTAGACTCAATCATCCAAAGGTCTAGAATGATCAAAGGTACTGGGGTGATCTGCAAGTCAAAGTTTCGCAAGCTAATCGGAGATCGACTGAAGCATCATTTTTCTACTTTCGCTTATGCATAGCAAGAGCGTTTCGAAAGCTACCTAGCATGACTTCAGACTCCGTCTAAGACTTGTGAAACAAACTCATCAACAAGCAAACCATTTGAGATTTCTTCCCCAGTATGGTCGCCACTATGTTAGCACTCAAATCTACCTTAGGCTGAAATAAGGTAAGACTCAAGGCTACATCAAACCACGCTCAGCCTCGTAGCTAGCCCTACGAGGACAGGAGAGGGCTCTCTCCGGGTCAAACTCGGTAAAAGATAATCGAAAAGGCTCAAGATGATCGAATTGATGACTAATTTTAGGCTAGGTATTAAGTACAAAGATTTTAGGATTGATTTTTTATGATTTTGTTGAAATCAAGGGAAAGGCAATTTTGGGTGCAGGGATGAGGTACAGTTTTTGCAGAGGTCCTCATGGGGCAATATAGGCAACTGTTTTGATGCCTTAAAGTAGTTGAGATGGATATATCAGACCGGTGAGAGGCTAAGGAGAGCAAGGGGTCTCAAGGATTCTCCTTAAACTGAAGAAAACATAGAATATTAAACAAATTTAAAGGCAGAGCATGGCAATTTCATGGATTCTACCTTAACACTTCATTTGCTTAATAAGAGAAGATTCAATAGAGATAATGATGCACATACACAACTTACAAGTACTGAGAGAAACACACCATCAAGACATAAAGCCACATAGATCCCAAGTAGTGCTGCAAAGCTCTAGTCTTTCCTTTGCCAAAAAAGCTAGTAAAATATGTACAATATAGTCTCAAAACTATCCCAAGAGTCCAACCATCAAAATGACTAAGAAGATACATAATATAGGAAAGCTAACACATTTCCTTGCCTCTAGGGGCCGAGCTCATCATTTTAGGAGTTGTTTCAACCAATTCTAAACAAAGCACTAGAGTCTAGGCAATCAAAACTACTTGCCTCTATAAGCTAGGAAACCAATTCATTCATTAAATGTTTTGCCTTTTCATGAATGAATATTCTAGAAGAGATAAATAAGTGTCATGTAAACATAAAATTACATTAATTACATCAAGGAGGATTAAAAATCCCTCCAAAAGTCAAAACTAGTCAAATGCTGCATTTTCCTGAGCTGTAGGTGAAAAACTGGCAATTTTCCCTGATGCGTAGCGCGCCATTTCTCTACGCGTAGCACGCCTTTGGGCCCACGTTTGGGGCACTTTCCGGCATCCAAATGAGGCACAAGTGGGCTTGTTGGAAAGGTATAGATGTCTAATTTCCAAACCAAGTGGCATTTCTCAGTTTGGTGCTCATTTGCCCCTCCAAACATGCAATCACCCAAGACTGCTTCTTGTGTGTCCAAAAAGTGGCAGAAGGTCATTTTTTGCATGTTTTTTGACCTTTTGGGGCTCAAAACCTGATGAAATGTCTTGGCAGTGGCTAAGCAGGTGTATTTTGTCATGGAAAATCCAAAAATGCTAACCTTTTATAAAATGGACCTCCCCATCTTCAAGGTAGCGCGCAGAGCGCTACGCCTTGAGGGCAAAAACCTGTTTTTGACAAAAAAAAAAAAAATCAAGATTGACCAAAATTGCTCCAAATTCTCTGAATTTTGAGCTGAGGGTGTATCATTGAGTTCCATGCTCCTTCAAGGAGGCTTCAGCCAAAATTTGGAGTGGATCGGGCCTTTTCCTCCGTTTTAGTGCCTTGGCCAATCGTCCTTTAAGTATCTTCATTTTTGCTTTGCACACATGCATGCGGGCCCAATAATGATTTTTCATATGTCGAAGAAAACCTTTGTCTCTATTGGCTTTCATCAAAAACTTTTCCAAGTGAGTGTTCACTCGGATGGGCATTGATTCCCAATCGATAGGTGTCAAATCACCAGGTCTCCTATGGGCCAATTCCCGGTCTTCACGAATCTTCCGCTGCTCATAAATTTCATGCTCATCTTCCAACTGTTTGTTGTGCTGCTCTAAGTAGTTTATCACCCATTTTTCCATCTGCAATTTCTTGTGCAGCGACTCATTCTCGGCCCTTTTCTCTTGGATGATCTCCTTGAGCTTTGAGGTAGGAGAGCTAGCATCAACATCAATGATATCTGTGTCCTGACCTCTTGAAGGACCCTCATCAATCATGGCCCTCTTGCCCCTATCCTGGACCTATACCTGTGCTGAAGAAGATGGTGAGACCCCTTCCACATGATGTGGAGATAATACTTGTTGTGCCAATGAAGTCAACGAGACCCCTTCCACCCCGGGTGGAGATAGTACTTGTCGTGCAGCTACAAATAAGGCTCTGGGGCCTTTCTGATATGTCACATATGCTGGAGCATCAACATGCTCGGTCTCATGAATTTCAAACTGCTGTGAAGGCCCTCCCTCATCATGGACAATCTCAGGAGGTGGGTGTGGCACCGTGAAGAAGTCGCGAGAAATGAAATTCTCCCATGGAATACCCTGTTGTGCCAACTGATGCATCACTATGATCTTGATCAGTGCATAATGATAAATGCTCTTGTGTTAATGTGCTGGGCTCTTCCTTTGTACCAAGGGCACCATCCTCTCTATATTTCGGCACATGAAAAATGGAATGTTCATCATTCGTACCCGTGTGAAATGCATCAACAAATGGATATGGTACGAATATAGACGTGAAAATCTGCCCTCACAAGTGAAATAGTGAATAATGAGCATCATCAAGGGTGCATACTCATCCCTTAGGAATCTGAAGGGAAAAACAGCAGTTAGGTGTCTCATACATCCAGGTTTGATATATGGCTCATAATGAAATCTGTCTAACTGTTGGCGCTTGTTCCACTCCTCTCCAACATTTGGTATCCCGGTTGCTTGAGCAACAATCTCGGGTGATAGTGTGAAGTCCACTCCTGCAAGGTTCACATGACCATTGTGCAAATGCAAGACAAACAAGCGGACTAATTCTCTGTGATGTTGAATTTGTGAGATCCTCTCACAATACTCAAAACATGATAGGTACCGAAAACAGGTCACTGCAAGTGGACAAGCTTGCAAATGAGGCAAAGAGGTGGGCTCCTCCCTCACATGCTGACCACCTTTACCACCCTTGTGATGCCTCCTTGGCACCTCTATCTCTGGTTTTGAATCACGGTCATCACTCTGTTCATAATCTGATTTGGTTTTTGACATGGTTTTAGAGGCAAAGTGACTGAAATTCAATGCTAACTTTGCACCCAATGAACTGCTGTTTGACGTTTTCAAATGTTGTCACCAAGGGGATCAATAATGGGCAACCTTGGATAGCAAAATACTTTGAAACCCTAGCACAACTAAGTCTTTAAATTTCACACAGCAATGTAGGGTTTCAACTTCACATTTTCATGGCATTTTTAACATATTAAGACAAACAAGCGGACTAATTCTCTGTGATGTTGAATTTGTGAGATCCTCTCACAATACTCAAAACATGATAGGTACCGAAAACAGGTCACTGCAAGTGGACAAGCTTGCAAATGAGGCAAAGAGGTGGGCTCCTCCCTCACATGCTAACCACCTTTACCACCCTTGTGATGCCTCCTTGGCACCTCTATCTCTGGTGTTGAATCACGGTCATCACTCTGTTCATAATCTGATTTGGTTTTTGACATGGTTTTAGAGGCAAAGTGACTGAAATTCAATGCTAACTTTGCACCCAATGAACTGCTGTTTGACGTTTTCAAATGTTGTCACCAAGGGGATCAATAATCGGCAACCTTGGACAGCAAAATACTTTGAAACCCTAGCACAACTAAGTCTTTAAATTTCACACAGAAATGTAGGGTTTCAACTTCACATTTTCATGGCATTTTTAACATATTAATTTCTCATTCATCTTGCCAAACCAAAACTAGCCATGGAGGAGAGGCCTACCTAAAGATTTCTTGAGAGAAAAGAGGATTTGGTAGCTTGCTGGCAGTTTATTGGGAGAAAATCCCAACGCGTAGCGCATGTTGCCCAACGCGTAGCGCCCTTCTGGTGTGTAGCGCCTGAGTAAAAATATACTAGAAAAGTCGAGTTTATGTGTAGCGCGCCCTGGGTGTGTAGCACGCCTCAGCTGATGCGTAGCGCGCTCCTGAAAACTGCCCAATTTGCTCAATGACTCTTGAAATTGCCTTTGCAAGGACTCTCTTGGCTTGTGAGAGGCAAATGAGTTGCTAATGAAGAGTGATGTGCTTTTATAGGCTCCCTTTTGATTTTTATTTGCCCAAAACCCACTTTGTAATGTTTGAATGTTGACACTTTTTGAATTAATTGGCTCTGACTTCTAGTTTCCTTTTTTTTTTTTTGAAAAAATTGGTTGAAATGATGATTTCTTCTGAAACTTTTTGCAGAGATGGATTCGGAGATGCTTTGGCAAAGGAGACCAAGGTTGCGCTTCAACATTTGGAGAATTTCAAATTTTGACAAAGTTTTACAAAAAATGAGATAATGACCTTTGTTTTTCAAAAACAGAGTTTTGAAAACAAGGTGAAAATTTAACTGTACAATGATGAGAATTATTGAAATGATGCTTTATGAAGGACATCCCTCTGGCCTGTTGGTCCTTTTATGACCTATCAAGACAGAAATTGACTCAACCCTAGACCTAAGACCTCGAAATTTAAAACAAGATAAATGACCCTTTGAAGATTTTATTCACTCAAACAAACCTGAACCAGCAGTGCCAAACAGGAGGGGAATAAAAGACACAAACTCCTCCAGCAGAGTTATGGCATGCCTAACAAAATGCAACATGATCACACTGATGGGACACCTAATTATGAAATGCAAAGAGCTTTGATCTCTGGTGGAGGGCTACTAGACCGACTCTAACAGAACCAATTGTAACAAGTATAATGGCACTAATCAAAACCCCAGAGATGACTCACACCCTTGCACACATATATAAATGGATCCCTCATCTAAGAAATCCAGAGGCTAGAATATTGTGAATTGCAAGGAAGTGTTGATAGTTTGTATTTGAAGAAAACAACATTATATTGTTGGTGTGATCTTGCTATTTTATGAGGTGAAGATGGATTGATGTTGGGAGGATGATGCTAGATCAGACAATTGGGTTGTAATTCTTCCTTCTATTTAATAAAGTTCTTCAAGTTTTCTTCCATATGATTTTGCAATTGTGAATCTTATCATTTGTGAATGCTATTGTATGTTCATTATATATCTGATTTCGTAGTGTTTATGTTATTATAGATCAAGATGCTTTGATGGTTCTTTGTTACTGTGTTTCCATAGGTACTCTCCAAGCGGGATAAGTACGGAAAGGAGTTGCAAGCTCTTTCAAGGGGGAGAGAGATCAAGCAAGGGATCAAGCGGAAGTTTCTTGGTTGGTCCCCTCATCTTTCTCTTATCTATTGTGCATAGAAGAAATCGTTGGTTGCTTTAAAAAGTTGTTTCTAGGGTAGCTGCCAAACCAAGAGGGCTAGTCGATCAAAAAGACACTAGTTTTCTTAGAAACAAAATGGCGACTCCGCTAGGGAGAGTTTAGATTTTTGTTGGTTGTCATTGTTTGTTTCATAAACTATAGACAGAGCCTGAAGTCAGCCAGGTAGCCTTCAAACTACTCTTGCTCTGTAATTGCATAGTAGATGAATGCAACTTCAGTCAATCTATCGTTGAGTTTATGAAATTAAACTTTTGACTTACAAGCATTTTAGATGCCCTTTTGGTAGCTTAGTAACCTCTCAAAACTTACCTCTATACTTTTCTCTTTACTGTCCATTATAGCTTATCTTAACTCATTGAAAACAGTTGCACATCTGAGCCAAAACGCACTTCAGTTGTATTCCCTGGCCCATCACACTGTCTGTCACTGTAAAACAGTATGCATCACACCTTCAGAGTGTGTAAAGTGTGGTGCATCCCTATTTCTATGAAGCCCAGGTGCGATGACTGACTGAACCTATTTCCATTCTAGAAATTTGGGGTTTTTGTCCTTGTTTTCAGTTTCATTTAGTTGTTTTGCTGCTTATGAATAGTGCCTCCTTACTGAAGCCTACTTGCATCACATAGATTAACCTCCATTTGGTTAGGATTAGTAAATGTTTTTTATGTATTTTTCCATCATTTATAATCCTTTGTCGAAAATTTTCTTAAATTGATCTATCACTTTGGTACAAAAAGTGTCGTAACTGTCATTTTGTGTCGAAAAGAGAAGTGTCATGGATTCTTCCTTCCCTGGATAGTCGATTGAAACTTTCGTCATGTATTTGGTTTGGTTTGTTGATATTCAAAGTGTCAAAAGCAATTTTTTATTCAAAATTGAAAAGTGGCATTTAGTCTTCCTTTCTCTTTTGAAAAATAAATTGTCAAAAATGTCGCTTTGAGTAAAATATTTCAGATCTTTGTTACATTTAGTTTTCCTTTTTGGCATTTTACACATTAACGGGAACGAAAACAAATACATGCATTTCAATTTTCATTTATTTTGTGTGCAAAAAATAATTTAGGAAAATGCACTAGTGTGTGCTCTTTGCTCTTTGTTTGAAAGAATTGTAATCTTCTTTCCCTAGTAGCTAGGATTTTCATTGCTCAAAATAAACAAAGATTGTTTATCATTGTAGATTGCATTTTAGGAATATCAAATAAACATCATGCAGTGAACCATTGAAAGGCAAAATTTAAACAAGATCAACTCTAAAACAAATTTCAATGAACCTAACAACGCTTTGGAACTTACTGCAACACATATAGAGGTCTAGGCTAGAGACGTGTTTCAGCGTCGTAAAAACTAGTAACTATCATTTTCATCAAAGGTTGGGTGATTCCTCCTCCTTGATACGACAAGTGCTAGCGTGGACTTGTGCTCCCTATACCGTCGCATATATATTGGGAGACCACAATAGTCTTATATCCTTTATCCATAGGAAGCCAAGTCGGCCACCCTATCAATTGCAATGCACTGAACATAGCATTCGAGAATATTGACTACCATATATAAGTCCTTGGTAATTTCTCTTTAATTTACCACCACAGTGTATATTGTAGTTTTGTGATTGGTTTGGTAATCCCTCTGTCTAGATTCTCTAGAGTATTCACTTTCATTCCTTTTTGACTCTTTAAAAGAAAAGGTCCATCTGAGCACTTCTCACTTCAAGCTCATTACAAATTAAAAGGGACTAGAGTCATCTTTAGCTTTTTCTCGAATCTTAAAAATTGAAAAAGCAAAGTTGTGTCAAACCGTCATTAAAATTAATTGAATTCGGAATAACATCCATGTTTTTGAGTCAATCTTGGTTGAGATATATGGATACAAATCCGAGATCTACCAATCAAGGAATCCCTTTCGTGGGGAATCCTAGTCCTTTTTCTTCATGGGGAAATATTGGTGCTCCATATATGGCCACTTTGTCCCTCTTAGGGATTACCATTGGCTTGCCGGTATGGCTATTCTCAACCTTCGTGGTTCCAAATACCATGATTCCTCTGCAATTAAATCAGCATCCAATTGATACTAAAGTTGACCGTTCACCTTCTTCTTCGTTTGTTTCTCCCTCCACTTCTTCCTCTTCGCTTGGTGAAAGTAGTGATGCTAGTAACCAGGTGGATGAGAAGAAGAAGAAAGGGAAGGAGAAGAAGAAGAAGCCAATTCAGCAAGGGGGCAACCAAGCAACCACTACTTTGAATGCATGATCTGATGAAAATCCGCACATTAGACTTTCCAAAGACAAATTTCCATGTGTAATTTGTGTGGGTGACCACTTTTCATGAGACTGTTCTTGTTTTCCTTGGATCTTGAGAGAATGGTCTTCCCGTTCACACCATCCTATGTCATCAAATTGTGAAGATCATGTTGATAACACACCTTCAACTAGTGATAAAACATTTCATGGACAAGCGAGAAAGAAAAGGTTTCCATGTAGGTTATCTGAAGGGAACCATACCCTTTAGATTTGTCCCTTTTTCGATGAAGACAAAGGAGTATTGGATAGCTATCTTGCTTCACCACAACAACTTCCATCTAGCTATAGGAAACTCTCCCCAAGTCCTCTACTAGTTGAAAAACTGACTGACTTAAATCAACTGTCAGTCGAAACCACCCACTCTGAAATTCAACCTTATGAGTCTATACTCGACCAAAATCAATAGGTCGAGGTCACAATTGACTGAGTTTTACCTTCAGAAAATTGTACCCTTAATGAAGAGAATGGAAATAATACCATTCAAATTCTTTTTATTACTTTAGCTTCCGATGAACTTGGGGGCAATCCATCCATTCCTTCACAACAGGAGGAAAATCCCCTTGTTCTTGTAACTCAAGGAGTTAATCCACCCATTTATTCGGTACCACATCCAAGTAGTCTAGTTACTTCCTTTGATTGGAATCGACTAGCAAGATCCTGCCTTCCTTCTCATGTACCATTCTAGATCATAGTACAAGTTTACAAAATGATCGTGTCTGGCACTATCATAGATGAGGGTGCATCAGTGAGTGTCCTTTCCTCAACTACTTGGAAAGTGCTTGGTTTCCATCACTTATGCCTGTTACACAAAATCTGTTAGGCTTTAACAAAAGAACCAGTCGACCGTTAGGGATCCTTCCTAAGTTATTATCACTTTAGGAAGGAAAACTATTCATCTAAATGTAATGGTAGTCCCAGGACAGTTAGATTATCATCTACTCCTTGGATGTGACATGTTTATAACATGGAAGCTATTGCTTCGACACTCTTCTGAGTGATGTGTTTCCCACAAGAAGGAAAAATTTTCACCATTGACCAGCTTTCATTTCTCGGTCCAAGCATAGCTCCAGCACAATTATCATCCCTAAATGGTCCTTTTACATCAGTGATATCTCTTTAACCTTCATTCCATCTACCTAATTTCCATGAGTAGTCTGGTGAACATTACAAATCTTAGGGGACATGCACCCTTGTCTATTCTGAGAATGAACCTAGTTAAAAAGATAAGTTTCCTTGTAGGTTATGTGATTGGTCTGACACACCATTCACCTTTGTCTATTCTACGGACAAAGCCAAGGAAGTGTTTTGTCTTCTGGACGAAACTATCCTACCTAACCTCAGTAGTTTCCATATGGTTATAGGAGACTCTCCTTTTCACTATGCTGGGGGCATGCAAACCTTTCCCATTTTCAATTTTTTGTTTTGTCATTTCTAGCTTTTTAGTTTTTTCTTTCTAGCTTTTTAGTTTTGTCTTTCTATCTTTTTAGTTTTATCGTTTCTAGCTTACGTAAAAAATGACACTAAAAAACCAAGAATAGTTCCCCCACAGTTCAAGCTCATTAAAAAATGAACCCACCTGGAGTAACTAACCTTTGGGATTTTCGTTCTATTAGCTTTTTGAACCTTGGTTGTGTACCTCTCATCACCTCCATTCTTTTGGCCAATCATACGCTTCCACTTGGTTGTTTACCCTTTTTGAGGAACAACTGCGATGAGTGGTCTTATTAGCCAACCTTTTCACAAAAACCACCATGTTTTATGAAGTTCCAAGCTTACCTGGAACCAGTTGCTACCCTAAACACCACTCGTTCCTCAAAATTGAGTCTCTGTTAAACCCTTTTTAGACTCGTTAAATATGAAAATATTGTCGAGAACCGGCCTTTCCAACTCGTTAAAGTGACTGCAAATGTCATCCCTCCTCTATATTTTAATATTTTTTGGACCTGAGAGAATATCTCACAAAAACGATCTAGTGCTTGTCTTTTACGGCTCGTTAAAGTGATCAGAAAAGTCATCCCTTTTGTATTATTTTATCCTTTTTTCAGACTTAAGGGATTATTCTACGAAAAAGGACTTCTGGAGTTTTCTTTTAGTCCCTTTTCAAACTCTCTAAACATGAAAAGGACCGAGTTATCCTTCTCATTAAACTCATTAAAACAATAGTCACAAACTTGTCCACTTTAGACAAGACCGAGTTTCACTATCGCTAAACTCATTAAAAAATAGCGACAGGTTTGCCTGAAGGGAAAATTATAGAATAAGCACATGTTATCCTCCTCAAGCTTGAAAAAAATAAAGAGGTACTGGTCAGCAATGACTAGGGAAAAAGGGAAAAAACTTGAAGAAATTTATGATAGCAGGTTGCTCTTGAACATGACACTTTCACTCCATCACCATTATTGATTCGGGTTGGGTTATTCTATTCACTATTCATCTCACCATTGGTCTTTTACACCATACATCTTTTGGGGTTAATGATTGTTGTACAAGTAAATCCCCTCTGCAGACAGAGGTGATCCCACTAACCTAAATGGGGTCTAGCAACAATCAAACAATGCTAACACGCAGGTTCCTAATTGCAAAGTAAAGGCTAATGATGAGAGCCTACCTTGAATCCAATGCTAGTATTCATAGAAGAGTCATCGCTTCCGTTCTTTCGCTTCAGCTGGTCACAATCCTCACGATCCTCGTGAACAGACACCTGCACATGCAAAGAACAAGACAAATAGAAGCATAAAATCCAAGAAATGCAACTATGTATCTGTCAAAAAGGATACAACTCAAACATCATAATAAAGACACATGAGTGGAACCATAATAATAGTCGTCTATTATTATTGATAAACAAAAGAGAATACAACCAAGTTCTGACGTCAAATCCTCCTTTGGCTGGGTGATCAGCAAAACATGCCTTGCAAAGCTTGTGGGGGATGGGGAACAAGCCTCTCTCTCCTTGGTTACTTGGACATGGATCTCCTCCTTAAAGATTTAGCCTCATAGGGATGAACAAGGCTTCTTGCAACATGAGCTTAGCGATTCTTAGACTTTGGGATTTAGATTTGGGAGCTTGAAGAGTAGAATTACTAACTAGCTTGTCAAAGGGAAAAGAACAAGCTTATATAGAGGTAGGAGGAGTAGATAAGACCATCCACTTGATTCATAGGATTGTCCTTATCATTAGGAAGCTTCCATGAGAGGTGGAGAACTACTTCCCTCGAGATTCGAAGCCCAACTGAACTAACTCAAACTGGAATCAGTTCATGGATAGGTTAGAAGAACCTTCGGAAGTTTTTTTGTTAAAAACTTTACCCAACTGGGTTGGTGCTAGTGTGACTCTGAGACAGAGCGCTTGCTGGCACGCCCTCTTTGGAGGATTTCCCCTATTGGCACGAGTGATACACTATGGAACAACGCCAATGGAGAAAGGGCTATATTTTTGGGTATTTTGCAGAAGGTGTCTTCAAGGCATATGGAGTACATACTCTAGGGGATACAATGCAGGTGTTTTCAAGTTATGCCACTTCTCACAGGTCCCGGAATAGGTCTTCCAATGTACGGGAGAAGAGGTAACAGGGACGGTGACAAAATACTGTGTAACAAGGACAATAGGATGAAGACAATTTGATTGAACACCTACTCCAAAGTCCGACTCCCAGCACATTGTCCCTAGAAGAAGTAGTAAAGGAAACCCAGAACAACCATCCAATTGATCTGTACTTGACTGATTCCAACCCTCTCTATGTCAAAACCATATAATTCGGCCTTGAGAAGACTTTGAAAATCAATCCATCTCTTTTTGTTCTCCAAGAGGAGAAGTTGTGTAAAATGCTAAAGGAACATCTGGATGCCTTCGCTTGGAGTTACAAATAAATGAAGGGAGTACACCCGTCAGTGTGTACTCACCATATTTATATCAAGGAAGGTTGCAAGCTAGTCCGACAACCCCAAAGGAGGATGAATCCAACTCTTAAAGATATAGTCAAATAAGAACTGAAAAAATTACTAGATGCATGATTCATTTATCCTATCTCCGACAGTGAGTGGGTCTCCCCTTTGGTGTTAGTTCCCAAGAAAAATAGTAAGTGGAGGATTTGTGTCGATTACAAGGAGTTGAACAAAGCCAAAAAGAAGGACCATTTCCCTCTACCTTTCATCGACCAAGTGTTAGATGGCCTAGTTGGGAAAAAGTTTTTCCCTTTCCTAGATGGATTCAGCGTGTACAACCAAACCCATATTAGCCTGAAAGACCAGGATAAAACCACCTTCACTTGTCCTTGGGGCACTTTTGCCTATAGGGTCCTTCCTTTTGGCCTATGTAATTCTCCTACCACTTTTAAGAGAGCAGTCATGAGTATCTTCGCTGAGTTGGTCCATGATGCAGTAGAAATCTATATGGATGATTTCACACCTTATGGGGGTGATTTAGAGGAGGCTTTGTCCAACTTAGGTAAGGTACTTCACAAATGCATTGAAATGAACCTGTCTCTTAGTCATGAAAAATGTAAATTCTTGATGACTATAGGGACTGTTGGGCAATTTATTGGGCTTAAATTGCTGCATTAAATATTGACCAGGGAAACTCGTAAGCTTTTGATGATGCCAGCACTATATGTGCAGGAGTAGGTGACTAATTCTATGTCTAATTAAATTATCTACGGTTCAATATAATATGCAAGGGAAGAGGCTCCTAACT
>APFE031726126.1:6340-22207 GCA_000404065.3 Pinus taeda | reverse complement strand
CCCTAGAGGTGGGGAAAGGAGTTAGATATTCTATATTATGCCTTCTCTTACTCATTTTCATGGTTGGACTCTAGAGGGAGAAGCTCTATTGTATATTTTACTTGTATCTCTGCAATTTGGGGAAAAGGAAGGCCAGGGTTTTGCAGACTTCATTGTGGATTCTTGTGGATTATTGTGTTGATGGTGTGTTTCCTACTTGTCATTGTAAGTGTGTTTATGTGTTCCATCTCTTATTCTCTTACTGCTAATTAAACAAAAGAAGTGATAAAGTTTGAATTCATGCATGCCATGCTCAACTTTCAATTTTGTTTAGTATTTATGTTTTCCACTGTCTAGAGAGGATTCAAATTCATTGTTTGCCCTATTTAGCTTCTCTTCTTTCCTCCTTGATCACCCATCTCAGCTAAAGGCATCAGCACAAACTCCTACCTTGCCCCAAAGAACCACCTGCAAAAACTGAGCTCAATCCCCGCACCCTTAATTGCACTCCCTCCAATTGCCACCAAAAAACCCCAAAAACTTTAAATCAACCCTCCTTATCAGTTTACTAGCCTAAAATCAGTGTTTCTAATTGGTCAACTCTTCCCATTGAAAAATCCACCGACTTTGACCGGAGAGAGCCTTCTCATACCTCGTAGGGCTAGCTACGAGGTGAAATGGTTTGATGTAGCTTTGAGGCTTGTCTATCTCAGCCTAGGTGAAATCTCAAGTGCTAACACAGTGAATGTGGCATATGTCACCGATGCTAAGAATTTCCTTTTTTTTCAATCACTACATTAGGAAGATGTGATATATTTTTTGAAACTAAAATTTAATGTGTCTTAATGAGTTTCAAAAGTTCAGAGTATTAATAAAATGAGTCAAGTTTTCATATTACCACTCTTATGTCCAATAATTGTGGAGAATTCAATTCCAAAGAATTCAACAACTTTTTTGCTAAACATGTGATCAAAGAAAATTAATTACACTCTACACTCCATATCATAATGGATTAGCTGAGAGAAAAACCACACAATAACAAAAATGATTGAGTCTATGATATAGAACAAGTGTGTTCCAAACAAGTTTTGGGATGATATAGAACAAGTGTGGTCACATTAGTATACGTGATAAATAAATCTCTAACGATGGTGGTCAAGTAGAAGACTTCAATGAAAGCATGGTATGGGAGGAAGCTTGAAGTCAATCAACTTAAGGTCTTTGGTTCAATTGCTTATGCATAGTTTCTTAATGAGAAGAGAACCAAGTTATGCCAAAAGAGCAAGAAATTTATGAACACAGAGTATGATGATAGTCATAAAGCCTACAAATTGGTTGATGTTAACACCAATTAGTTGAGATTTAGTAGTGTTAATTTTAGGTATGTTTTATGCTAGAGCAATTTATTTCAATTTCTTTTCCACATTAGCAATCACATCAGCATAAAATAAAATGCAGATAGAACATAAATGTAAATCGCAAAAGACAAGCCAAGACAAGAGAACACAAGATGTGGCACTAGCTAGGGACAAACCCCAATGTGGGGAAACCCTTGATCAATTCTTTTATGTTCTTAAAATTTCAGTAGAGAAAGTGAGAGAGATAGTACATTTAAAATAAAAGTCAATCACTTTGACTTTTGATATTGGCATGAGATCAGTTGAAGGCATATTGCTTCAACTAATTCCGTAAGGTGACTCGTTCACCTATCATAGTGCTACATCTTGTCTATTTGCTGCACATTACCATGTGATACCTTGTTGTACTATCACATGTGTTGAACCTTGATGACTGAGCTGCTCTCATCTTCATGATGCTCATCATGCTGCATTTTCCATGGTTTTATTCATCATCAAGCTGCCCATGCTCATGATCTCATTCATCATTATGTTGTCCATGCTCATATCATCATGCATTATTATGTTGCCCATACTCATATCATCATGCTGCTTATTATGTTGTCCATGATCTCATATATCATGTTGCCTTCCTTCAGAGACAGATGCTCTGGTTGTTTCGGCAGTTCCCGGTTGTTCTGGCTTTTCCAATAGTTCCGACTTTTTCGATAGTTCCAACATTTTTGGATTTTCTGGCTTTTCCGGCTTTTCTCGTATTTCCAATATTTTTGTCTTTTTCGTCGTTTCTAGATTTTCCAGCAGTTTCGGCTTTTTCGGTAGTTCCAGCTTTTCCGGATTTTCCAATAATTTCAACTTTTTCGACAGTTCTAGCTTTTCTAGCTTTTCCAGCTTTTCTAGCTTTTCTGGTATTTCCGACTTTTTCGGCGCTTCCGAATTTTCTGACTTTTCTGGTGTTTCCAGCATTTCCGGTTTTTTCAGTGTTTCTAGATTTCCTGGCAATTCCAGTTTTCCCGGCAGTTTCTGCTTTCCCAACAGTTCCGGCTTTTTCGACTTTTCTAGCTTTTCCAGTTTTTCCTTAGGATCTCTCCTCCTACTAAAACCCAAAGACAAGTAGAGAGAGGAAGAGATCCAAGTGTGTGTAGAAATGACTTGAAGTCTTCTTCTATTTATACTAAAACATAGAGATTGAATAGACATGATTGTTGGGCTTCTAAGCCTACATAAGTTGTTGGCCGACTTAAAAAATTGTCCATAACATAAATAAATTCATAACTTCATAAATACTTATCGGAATCAGATGATCTTTAGATCAATCCTACACCTCTCAATGACAGAGATCCAATAAAAATATCAGCTGCCATAAATAATATGACCCACATGGAGTTTGGCCCTAGTTGCCAATTTTAACAAGTAGAGATGTCATAGTTAACATCGGAGATGGACCTTTGCAAACTTATTCAAAGATAAAACTTCTAGCACAAGCATATTATTGCAACTAAAGAATCAAGTATCAAACTTTTGGAAACTCACATTGAAAAGGGGGAGGATCTCAAGCATCAGGAGTTTCTAGGATCTTATTTTAATGATATTAATAATAGGTACAAGTTGCCACATCATTATGGAAACTTCAATTGGAAAAATCATAAGAAATTACCAAAGACAAGTAGCACAACACCATTAACTTTGTTCATACAGATGAAATGATTTCAACTTTACTTTAATATGAGCCATGAGTGTTTGAGAAGGAAAGAAGGAACCTAAATGGGAGAAGGCTATGACACTTGAGCATGAGAGCCCACTGAAAAATTAAACTAGGGATTTCATAGCTCTTGCATCATGGAAGAAATCCATTGGCTGCAAATGGGTGTATAAGGTCAAGTAAAAGTAAGATGGTACACTTGATAAGTAAAAGGCATAATTGGTTGTAAAAGCACTCTCTTGGTGAGAGGACGCTGACTATAAGGATAGCCTTTTTCATACAACAAGGATGAGCACCATTTGATTAAGTATATCCATCGAAACATAATTTGGCTAAAAGGTCCATCAAATGTATATGAAGAGGGTCTTCCTCATTAGGAGTAATAAGTGTACATGTGTCATCCACAGAGTTTTTAGGTTCCAAGGAAGGAGAACCTTGTTTACAAACTTAAGAAGGCTTTTTATGGGTTGAAGCAAGTGCTTCGAGAATGGTACATTAAGATTAGCAAGTACTTGGATGAATAATGGGTCCAACAAATTCCTTTAGATTCCAATCTATATGTTGAAATAAATTATAATTATATCATTCTAGAAGTAATTTCTGTAGAGGACATCATTATTAAAGGTATAAGGTAAGTGTTATTATGTTATTTAACAAATAAAACCTAATAGGAGTCAAGTTTTTAACATGATGGATGTAAGCCTCCTATATTACTATCTAGGTGCAAAGGTTTGGCAAACAAGTATCATTACTTTTTGTCTCACAAATAAAATATGTCATGAGTTTGCTTGACAAGTTCAAAATGACAAATCAAAAAATCTCATCTACACCTTTGAAAAGGGATAAATATGTAAGCCAAGACTAAATCCAAGCCAGTTAATGAGTTGGTTTGTAACCAAATAGTGGGCAACTTGGTATACCTTACTATCATTAGACCTTATTTGAGTTGTGGTGTGAGCATCATTTCAAAATTTATAACAGCACTGAAGGTAAAGCATCACATTTCCACAAAGAGAGTGTTGAGAAAAGTGAAAGGAACACTTGAATTTGACATTCTATACCACAAAAGAAAAGATTCTAAGCTGTGTGGGTTTACAATTTTAAATTAGAGAAGTTATGTGGATGATAGAAAACTAGCATCTAAATATATTATAGCCTTGGTGTGGGTGTATTCACATGGACTAATGAAAAGTAGCATGCAATTTCCCTTTCATCAAAAGAAATAAAATATCTAGTGAAACAAATGTGTGAGATAGTTTCGCTCAAGAAGATGCTTTCAAACATGAAGATGTAGAACATTAGGCCAACACCCCTACTCTATGACAATCGAGGGTTGTTCAAACCATCCAAGAATCCAATCTTCCACAACCATACCAAGCATTCTAATATACATTACCACTTCACCAAATAGCTTGTAAACGATGGATCTATTGAACTACTAATATTTTTAGCTATTCTTTTAGTCCTATAAAAATATGTAAAATTTTGGGATAAGTTGAGTGTAGATTATAAGATTTGCCATTAAAAAAAGGTGTTAAAGTAAATGATATATTATAATTGTATATTAGATTCTAGACATACTCATTAATAAATTCACCTAATTTTACACTATTTTATGCATTATGTTTTATCTCACTTTAGTGTATTTTGTTGTTTATCTCACTTTCATAATGTGGATTAATTCAACTAGTATGTAACTCTTTATAAGAGAGCTTTCATTTTTCCATTATAAAAATCGGTTTTGTTTTCTATGAAGAAAATAAAAAAACTTCCAACTAAAGTTACCAACTTTTAACTTAATTAATTTTAAAAAATAGTATTATTAAAATTTAAAATAATATTTAAAATGAGATAAAAATTAATTTCCAATATATGATAATAAGTATATATACAATGTAAAAAATTATTTTTATGATGATGTTGAGATGTCTTCAATGGACATCTCATTGACAGCGCACAATTGTCCAAAAATCTTCAACATCATCATTAAATTGTGAGTTGTCAAAATCTACATGCTAAAATTATTTTTATCTTCCAAATTATGTTACACCATATACTATAGTAAGAAATTGAAAATATCGACGGAAGGGTTGAATATCAACACTGGAAAAGGGGTTTTGGTAGAAGATGGTCCTTTCCTTCCAATCCTTGCTACTCAGACATCTCCAAAATTCCACAACTATGTCTATTCGAAGAGATGTGTGGGTACCCCTCCTGTGCAGGAATATTGAGTGCCAATTCCATTAACACATCATCAATTGACAAAAATTTTCTCCAAATTCAAGCTGCCCTTGTTGTCAAATGGAGATTCCCACAACCCCAAGTCTTGCGTGAAATCTATTGGTTGTCGCATGATAAATCCATTCATGAAATGAAAGACAATCTCTGGATCCATGTAGAGTGGCACGCTAGCGAAACCAGCTCATAGAACGGAGTCAATAATGGATGCGTGGGTGGAGGCAATGTGGCCACAACTTACACTAAGAAAAATAACAAGTTTCAATTCTAATGTGATTTCCATTTTTTTATATTTTAAATAAAATGAATTGTTTATTTAGGTCTTATTTTTCTTTTTCCCTTACTAAGACCATGATACCCTTGTGTCCTTTGTTATTTCTTGTTGCCTTGCTCCACAATGTGATCTTCAAATATCCTTTAAACAAAGGTGTCCCATACCCTTCATGCTCATGTGTTTCTATGGGACAAATTATGTCTCTATCTTTTGCAATATTCCCTAACCCAAGTCCCTATCTCCATGGGCAACCTCTACAATTCCAACAAATGAAACTTAAGGAAACTTGAGTAAGAATTGATTGTTATTTAATGGCTTAGTACATGGTGCTTAATATTTGCCATGTGGCGACAATATGTTTGGAGTGAGGTTATGAATTTTCCAAGTTTAGAATTGGCTAAGATTAATAAGAAGATGACAGAATAAACACATTGAATGCAATTTCCATCCTTTAAACTCCTTCCAATTCCAAAATATAAAAGTATCTCAACATAAATAAAATTCAAATTAGAATGCAAACTTCTGCGATTCATAATGTTATGAGAGAATACTTTCAGTAAATCACATTTCTTTTTTTTGTTGTCGACGCATTTCGAATCATTAAGTGTGGTTCATCACTGGGACTTGGATGAAAGTATTGATCCAACCAACAATTATATATCATAGAGATGCAAAATGGCTAGAGAAATGAACATTAAAGGAATTAATAAATTAAATAGTGTGAACGTTATATAATTAATAAAATAATCAATATCAAATTCAAATCAATGAATTTGATATAAATTCAATTTTAATTTAGATTGAAATAAAAATAAAGTTAACCCCATAAGTGCTACTCAATTGAGGATGGTTCTGATAATGAGGTATTATGCAATTATACTAATAGAAGTTAGAAGAAGGCATGATAAACCAATAATTTATAGTGTTAACAATAATCAACCGATATAAAACAAGTACGAAACTGGCCAAACTACCAATTCCTCTACATATAAAAAGAGAAAAAAAAATCAAATCAATAAATTCATTATTTTTCAAATTTATTAGCGAAAACTTTTCTATGCACAATCATAACAACACTAAATATTATACTATATATTTTCTATCCTTCAATTCCAAATATCTTTCTTTGTTTGGCTCATTAATGAATGTCACATAACACCATCGATCAATTTTGTTATCAAAGTCAATTCCATCTCATTATAATTCCAACATTGTTGATGAATTTTGTTATTGAATACAACTCCCTTTCAATGACATTTTAGCAATGTTTATGAGTAATGTGGTGAAAGGTTTGTGCACCTATATGCACACATGATTCATTATACTATTTTTCTAAGGTTGAAAGATATATTTATTTAACATTTATTATTTTTATTTTTATTTTTATTTCATGTTGGAATGATGGAATTTTTTCATGTATTCCTTTTTTAAATGTATGTTAGATCATGTAGTTTATGTTGTTGATATGGTTTTCATGTAACCTTCATTAAGATAACTTTTTATTTTTAATTTATTCATTTAATTTATACCTATTTTTTTAGGTCAAAAAGCTTATATTAGATCATGCAAAGATTACAATGTAGTTGTCCATATTTCACTATTCTTTTGGCCTCACTCCTACCAAAATTGTTGGCTGGAACAAAGTTCATTCTTCAAGTTAACTACTTCAGGAAATTTGGAATATGTAGATCTCCATTTAGGATACAAGAATATATATTAAAAATGTATGAATAAGAATGATGATACAATTGGGAGTGGGGGCCCTGTATATATAGCTAAAAAGTACCCTTTCATGAACAGTCATGTCTGTAGAGACATGCCTCTTTGTTTAACTAAATATTATTTAATTACATATTATTATTATTATTATTATTATTATTATTATCTATATATTACTTTTACATAAATTATAGTTATAACATTGTCTTCCCCTTCAAAAAGATTTGTCCTCAAATCTTATTGATGAAAAGACTTGATCTATTTTTCTATTTCAAATGTCTTCTCGTCTTGGAACTGTCATCTTCATTGATACAAGTTGATATGATCCTTTAAGTGACAAACAAAAATTTCACACTAAAAAGGGATTAGACCATCCTAGATCAATTTTCTATGCAATGTTGCGATGACAGGAAACTTATGATGAATTGTTATCACATGCTTGGATTTCACTGACATTAGTATTCTTCATAACATTAATTTGTTGTTTTTGTTCTAAATATGTAGTTTGATTGAGTTGTCTACTCTCATGATTCGGATGTCGATAAGGAATTCTCGTAATTTGATTTTCCCTTATCTTGTTTATGTCATTTTCTTGACTTATTTGAAATACCCGATTTCCTTTAGTTATGGAATTTGAATGGTTAATTTTTGGATCTCCACTTGAATCATTTGTTGCTGGAACTACAACTTCTTAGTACATCTTTACTTCAACTAGTTTTCCCTTTTCTTGAGTTGTGATATTGACTAGATTGGTATTTGTTGTTTTTTTGTCAACTCGAATTTCTACATTTGAAGCTTCCTTCTCGATAAGTTGATGTACCTTTTTTTCTAATGACTTCTTATCTTTCTTAAGCTTATTAATTTTCTTCAATAATTTTTCACTATGGTATTTAAGCCGAGAAATTTCTTCATTTTTGTCAGTGGTGATCTTGTCAATTTCTCTTTGCATATTTTGTAGTACTTTTTTACCTTCTTAAAAAATTATTTTTGAAATATCTTGTATGTCTTCAGGTGTTATTGAATTTGGCTTTAGTGTAACATCCCATAGTATTAGTTTCTTCTTCCTATAGGAAAATGTTAAAAACTTCTTTTTCGTATTTAAGATGAAGGATCTTATAGTTTCCATCCAAAGTGAACTCAAAATAATGTCACATTGATTGCTCCATAGGGTTTGAACTGAAAATTGTGATATAAATGTATAATTCTCAATATGTAATTGTAAATTGGTTATGTCATATTTTTTTTCCAAAACAGTTTAATTTTTCAATTATATTTGAATCTAAAATCACTAATTGGTTTGTGATTCTAAGATTTATATAATTTTTATTTCTGGATGGCAAGATAGCAATAGTAACATGTTTTCCTATAATAAACCCTTTAATTTTAAATAACATTAAAACATAATTATATGAGGTTTTTGGAAATCTTCCTTCATTTATTTTTAAACTATACTCTATTTTTACCTTCAATCAAACATACCCTAATATTTTGCTTTAACTTATACTTTTTATATATATTATTTTTTATGAACTTATATATATATATATATATTATATATACATATATATATATATATATATAATTTTTTCAAAAATATTTTTAATATTATCCTTTGTAATATTGTAATATGTATGTCCTTTGTAATATTGTATATGTATGTTCTTGCATATTAAGCACTATCTTCATTACATATCTATATATATATTTTTTTCGAAAAAAGCCTTTTAAAAAACGAAAATAATACTAAAATTACCATATTTTTATGAAGCGACCAATAAAAGTAATCATTCATCACAAAAGGAAAAAAGGGATATATATATAAATATATATCCCTTTCTTTCCTTTTGTGAGAGGAATGATACTTTTATTGGTCCCTTCATTATATATATATATATATATATATATTATATATATATATAATATATATAATATATATATATATATATATATATTATATCCCTTTCTTTTCCTTTCGTGAGAGGAATGATACTTTTATTGGTCGCTTCATAAAAATATGGTAATTTTATATTCCACTTAATCACCTTTTTTTTTCCTTAAAATATTTGAGATATAATAATGTTTCCCCAGAGCTCTTTTTATATAAATTAATATAATAATATTAACTTTTATAAATAATTTCGAAATAATTCAACCTAATTTTAAAATTTCCCTCCAAAATATTTTAACTTTTATTAGTTCTTCTTAGGAAAACTTATGAGGTCGTTACCGTATGAATGATCACATCACACCAAACAGATGAGTCACCACAATCCCGCTAAGCAAGCCACACTGGAAATTAATGTATAGTAGAATTTTATGAGTGGCAGGCTAGCATTGAGGCAGTGGAAATTAATGTGATTGAGTAGAATTGGCAGGACGACACGCTAGCATTGACACAGCGATAGGTCACTAACTAATATATGGACGACTATGGCTCAAGTAGATGAGATGGAATGGCGGCTGTGGTTATGGAAAACATCAAAAATGGAGTTTGCGATTTTTGGTGTTGAGGTGAGCGCGGATGGAAGGAAGATGGTGGTGGCACAGGTTGGTTCTGATGGCAGCATGGATGATACGACTAATGGATGGCATCGGCGAAATCTGTCGGAAAGAATTGTAGTTTTGTTGTGACGGTTGGTGCGCACCGCTGGAAAATGTGGTGGCAGAATTCACAAATGGTGGCGAAGTATGTGGACAGCGGTGGAATGGCAATGAATCGACCAGCGATGTAAACAATGAATAGGAGAACCAGTGGCTAATTTAGGTGGTGCAGCTGGATTTGATGGAGCAAAAGACAGTTAAGAGGGGATGCGGTGGGAGTAAAAGAGATTGACTTTATATTTTTTTATATGTTTTTATTTTTATATGTTTTTTTATATGTTTATTTTCTTTTCTACGGTATTTTTTTTTTTATTTATATATATTTTTATGTTGGATTTCAAGCCTCTATGGAATTTTTTTGTAGCTTCATGATCTGGATTATCCACAGTTTCAATTTTATTCTGCCGACGTTTCAAACCCCAAAGGGGGTCCATCATCAGGACAAATCAAAAAGATAGAAAAATTAATGTAAGATTATTGAGAGGAAGAGCTAAGCGTCTGGATATAAATAAACTGAAGAACCCTAATATAAGAGCTGACACTAATTCTCTTGTTCCTACATTGTTCCAGAAATTGCAGGTCTGCAGCTCTTCTCTCAATTTTTATCCTCGGGATTTCGAGAAGACAGATCTCTTTCCATGTTCCCCTCCATACAGGGAAGTTATGTTGGATTTCAAGCCTCTGTGGAAGTTTTTTGTAGCTTCATGATCCGGATTATCCATAGTTTCAATTTCATTTTGCCGACGTTTCAAACCCCAAAGGGGGTCCATCATCAGGACAAATCAGAAAGATAGAAAAATGAATGTAAGATTATTGAGAGGAAGAGCTAAGCGTCTAGATATAAATAAACTGAAGAACCCTAATATAAGAGCCGACACTGATTCTCTTGTTCCTACATTGTTTCAGAAATTGCAGGTCCGCAACTCTTCTCTCAATTTTTATCCTCAGGATTTCGAGAAGACAGATCTCTTTCCATGTTTCCCCTCCGTACAGGGAAGTTATGTTGGATTTCAAGCCTCTGTGGAAGTTTTTTGTAGCTTCATGAACCGGATTATCCACAATTTCAATTTCATTCTGCCAACGTTTCAAACCCCAAAGGGGGTCCATCATCAAGGCAAATCAGAAAGATAGAAAAATGAATGTAAGATTATTGAGAGGAAGAGCTAAGCGTCTGGATATAAATAACCTGAAGAACCCTAATATAAGAGCCGACACTGATTCTCTTGTTCCTACATTGTTTCAGAAATTGCAGGTCCGCAGCTCTTCTCTCTATTCTTATCCTCAGGATTTCGAGAAAACAGATCTCTTTCCATGTTTCCCCTCCGTACAGGGAAGTTATGTTGGATTTCAAGCCTCTGTGGAAGTTTTTTGTAGCTTCATGATCCGAATTATCCACAGTTTCAATTTCATTCTGCCGACGTTTCAAACCCCAAAGGGGGTCCATCATCAGGACAAATCAGAAAGATAGAATAATGAATGTAAGATTATTGAGAGGAAGAGCTAAGCGTCTGGATATAAATAAACTGAAGAACCCTAATATAAGAGCCGACACTAATTCTCTTGTTCCTACATTGTTTCAGAAATTGCAGGTCTGCAGCTCTTCTCTCAATTTTTATCCTCAGGATTTCAAGAAGACAAATCTCTTTCCATGTTTCCCCTCCGTACAGGGAAGTTATGTTGGATTTCAAGCCTCTGTGAAAGTTTTTTGTAGCTTCATGATCCGGATTATCCACAGTTTCAATTTCATTCTGCCAACGTTTCAAACCCCAAAGGGGGTCCATCATCAAGACAAATCAGAAAGATAGAAAAATGAATGTAATATTATTGAGAGGAAGAGCTAAGTGTCTGGATATAAATAAACTGAAGAACCCTAATATAAGAGCCGACACTGATTCTCTTGTTCCTACATTGTTTCAGAAATTGCAGGTCTGCAGCTCTTCTCTCAATTTTTATCCTCAGGATTTCGAGAAGACATATCTCTTTCCATGTTTCCCCTCTGTACAGGGAAGTTATGTTGGATTTCAAGCCTCTATGGAAGTTTTTTGTAGCTTCATGATCCAGATTATCCACAGTTTCAATTTCATTCTGCCAACATTTCAAACCCCAAAGGGGGTCCATCATCAGGACAAAGCAGAAGGATAGAAAAATGAATGTAAGATTATTGAGAGGAAGAGCTAAGCATCTGGATATAAATAAACTAAAGAACCCTAATATAAGAGCTGACACTGATTCTCTTGTTCCTACATTGTTTCATAAATTGCAGGTCCGCAGCTCTTCTCTCAATTTTTATCCTCAGGATTTCGAGAAGACAGATCTCTTTCCATGTTTCCCCTCCGTACAGGGAAGTTATCTTGAAATCCAACATAACTTCCCTGTACGGAGGGTAAACATAGAAAGAGATCTGTCTTCTCGAAATCCTGACGATAAAAATTGAGAGAAGAGCTGCGGACATGCAATTTCTGAAACAATGTAGGAACAAGAGAATCAGTGTCGGCTCTTATATTAAGGTTCTTCAGTTTATTTATATCCAGATGCTTAGCTCTTCCTCTCAATAATCTTACATTCATTTTTTCTATCTTTCTGATTTGTCCTGATGATGGACCCCCTTTGGGGTTTGAAACGTCGGCAGAATGAAATTGAAACTGTGGATAATTCAGATCATGAAGCTATAAAAAACTTCCACAGAGGCTTGAAATCCAACATAACTTCCCTGTACGGAGGGGAAACATGGAAAGAGATCTGTCTTCTCGAAATCCTGAGGATAAAAATTGAGAGAAGAGCTGTGGACCTACAATTTCTGAAACAATGTAGGAACAAGAGAATCAGTGTAGGCTCTTATATTAGGGTTCTTCAGTTTATTTATATCCAAATGCTTAGCTCTTCCTCTCAATAATCTTACATTCATTTTTCTATCTTTCTGATTTGTCCTGATGATGGACCCCCTTTGGGGTTTGAAACGTCGGCGGAATGAAATTGAAACTGTGGATAATCCGGATCATGAAGCTACAAAAAACTTCCACAGAGGCTTGAAATCCAACATAACTTCCCTGTATGGAGGGGAAACATGGAAAGAGATCTGTCTTCTCGAAATCCTGAGGATAAAAATTGAGAGAAGAGCTGTGGACCTACAATTTCTGAAACAAGGTAGGAACAAGAGAATCAGTGTCGGCTCTTATATTAGGGTTCTTCAGTTTATTTATATCCAGACGCTTAGCTCTTCCTCTCAATAATATTACATTCATTTTTCTATCTTTCTGATTTGTCCTGATAATGGACCCCCTTTGGGGTTTGAAATGTCGGCAGAATGAAATTGAAACTATGGATAATCTGGATCATGAAGCTACAAAAAACTTCCACAGAGGTTTGAAATCCAACATAACTTCCCTGTACGGAGGGGAAACATGGAAAGAGATCTGTCTTCTCGAAATCCTGAGGATAAAAATTGAGAGAAGAGATGCGGACCTGCAATTTCTGAAACAATGTAGGAACAAGAGAATCAGTGTCGGCTCTTATATTAGGGTTCTTCAGTTTATTTATATCCAGACGCTTAGCTCTTCCTCTCAATAATCTTACATTCATTTTTCTATCTTTCTGATTTGTCCTCATGATGGACCCCTTTTGGGGTTTGAAACGTCGGCAGAATGAAATTGAAACTGTGGATAATCCGGATCATGAAGCTACAAAAAACTTCCACAGAGGCTTGAAATCCAACATAACTTCCCTGTACAGAGGGGAAACATGGAAAGAGATCTGTCTTCTCGAAATCCTGAGGATAAAAATTGAGAGAAGAGCTGTGGACCTGCAATTTCTGAAACAATGTAGGAACAAGAGAATCAGTGTCGACTCTTATATTAGGGTTATTCAGTTTATTTATATCCAGATGCTTAGCTCTTCCTCTCAATAATCTTACATTCATTTTTCTATCTTTCTGATTTTTCCTCATGATGGACCCCCTTTGGGGTTTGAAACGTCGGCAGAATGAAATTGAAGCTGTGGATAATCCGGATCATGAAGCTACAAAAAACTTCCACAGAGGCTTGAAATCCAAAATAACTTCCCTGTATGGAGAGGAAACATGGAAAGAGATCTGTCTTCTCGAAATCCTGAGGATAAAAATTGAGAGAAGAGTTGCGGACCTGCAATTTCTGAAACAATGTAGGAACAAGAGAATCAGTGTTGGCTCTTATATTAGGGTTCTTCAGTTTATTTATATCCAGACGCTTAGCTCTTCCTCTCAATAATCTTACATTCATTTTTCTATCTTTCTGATTTGTCCTTATGATGGACCCCCTTTGGGGTTTGAAACGTCGGCAGAATGAAATTGAAACTGTGGATAATCCGGATCATGAAGCTACAAAAAACTTCCACAGAGGCTTGAAATCCAACATAACTTCCCTGTATGAAGGGGAAACATGGAAAGAGATCTGTCTTCTCGAAATATGAGGGTAAAAATTGAGAGAAGAGCTGCGGACCTGCAATTTCTGAAACAATGTAGGAACAAGAGAATCAGTGTCGGCTCTTATATTAGGGTTCTTCAGTTTATTTATATCCAGACGCTTAGCTCTTCCTCTCAATAACCTTACATTCATTTTTCTATCTTTCTGATTTGTCCTCATGATGGACCCCCTTTGGGGTTTGAAACGTCGGCAGAATGAAATTGAAACTGTGGATAATCTGGATCATGAAGCTACAAAAAACTTCCACAGAGGCTTGAAATCCAACATAACTTCCCTATACGGAGGGGAAACATGGAAAGAGATCTGTCTTCTCGAAATCCTGAGGATAAAAATTGAGAGAAGAGCTGGGGACCTGCAATTTCTGAAACAATGTAGGAACAAGAGAATCAGTGTCAGCTCTTATATTAGGGTTCTTCAATTTATTTATATCCAGATGCTTAGCTCTTCCTCTCAATAATCTTACATTCATTTTTCTATCTTTCTGATTTGTCCTGATGATGGACCCCCTTTGGGGTTTGAAACGTCGGCAGAATGAAATTGAAACTGTGGATAATCCGGATCATGAAGCTACAAAAAACTTCCACAGAGGCTTGAAATCCAACTTAACTTCCCTGTACGGAGGGGAAACATGGAAAGAGATATGTCTTCTCAAAATCGTGAGGATAAAAATTGAGAGAAGAGCTGTGGACCTACAATTTCTGAAACAATGTAGGGACAAGAGAATCAGTGTCGGCTCTTATATTAGGGTTCTTCAGTTTATTTATATCGAGACACTTAGCTCTTCCTCTCAATAATCTTACATTCATTTTTCTATCTTTCTGATTTGTCCTAGTGATGGACCCCTTTTCGGGTTTGAAACGTTGGTAGAATGAAATTGAAGTTGTGGATAATCCGGATCATGAAGCTACAAAAAACTTCCACAGAGGCTTGAAATCCAACATAACTTCCCTATACGGAGGGGAAACATGGAAAGAGATCTGTCTTCTCGAAATCCTGAGGATAAAAATTGAGAGAAGAGCTGTGGACATGCAATTTCTGAAACAATGTAGGAACAAGAGAATCAATGTCGGCTCTTATATTAGGGTTCTTCAGTTTATTTATATCCAAACGCTTAGCTCTTCCTCTCAATAATCTTACATTCATTTTTCTATCTTTCTGATTTGTCCTGATGATGGACCTCCTTTGGGGTTTGAAACGTCGGCAGAATGAAATTGAAATTGTGGATAATCCGGATCATGAAGCTATATTTTTTATGTTGTTTTTTTTTCCCGAATATATGTTGCTTTTTTTTTAAAGGCCAAAAGGCAAAATTCCAAATTTTGGTAGCGTAATGCTTTAACAGCAAGGATGTTGACGAATCTTTGATGGCAAAGGACTCTTTGATGGTAAAGGACCTGGATCGAGAGCATGACTTTCTGCAGTGGTGGAGGGCCAGAAGATCCAACCAATCTAATACCAAATGAAGTGAAAGAAGTTCGTTCTTCAAGTTAATTACTCCAGAAAACTTGGAATATGTAGATCTCCATTTATGATACAAGAATA
>APFE031726123.1:0-11114 GCA_000404065.3 Pinus taeda | reverse complement strand
GAGTCTAAGTGGTCCCAATATAATCAGATCCTACATAACAATAATATTGTAGGGGCACAACAATAACAATAGTGGGCATTTATGGGGCATAATAATAACAACATGGGGACTACATGGGCACAACAATACAATAAGGTGGTTGCACTAATAACAATAAGGGGCTACACTGGTAGTATAGGGATTTAACATGCCCCTCTCCTTCAAAAAGTGTTGTCCTCAACGCTTGAGTAGTTCTAGATGCTTCTGTATAAAATTCTCGTCCTCCCACATGAAATCTTCAAAGGGTAAGTTCTTCCAGTTGATAAGATACTTTGAAATTGATCGATTTCATAGCATCAGGTTTTGGTTTTCGTGACTACTTTGGGTTCCAATATGATTTTTCCTTCCTCATCAAGTTCCAACAATATTGTTTGAACTGTGGGCTTGTCACCTATAACCTTCTTTAAGTATGAAACATGGAGAGTTGGGGGCACTCGAGAAGATGCAGGAAGCTCCAATCTATATTCCATAGTACCAATCTTTTGCAACACCTTGTAAGGAACATAGTACTTTGGTGATAATTTATTATCCTTCTTAGCTTGGTTGAGGGACCTTTTTTTGTATGTTTGTAGCTGTAGAAATGCCCAGTCACATACATCAAAACTTCTTTCGTTGTGATGTTGATCTACCTATTTTTTCATTCTATTTTGCGCAAAAGTGAGGTTATCCTTTTTCTTTTTGATATGTCCTTCTATCTTGAGAGTTTGAGGAGTGGTAATTCTTGCCAATGCATTACAAGATATGGTCGGATTCATTTCTTCTTTCTCTGGGGTTGGTTCCTGGTGTATATCCTCTTCTTTTGACGTTTCTTGATCCTTTTCTTCCTCCTATTCAAAATCAATGTAAAAATAATTTATTCTCAGCACACTTATGACCTTTAGTGTATTTTCCATCACAATTGTAACAAAGGTCATTTTCTTCTTTTTCTTCCAATTTTTTTGGTGTCAACCTTGTAGGTTGTGGAAGGCTAGGAGCAATAACACTTCCATCTTTATAATTGTTAGTGGTAGGATTTCTTGTTGCCATAAATTTTCTTTCTAGCCTGAATTCCTTCTCCAATGAATCAGGTTCCCAAAGACGAACCTCATGTTGAATGTTATCCTTTAAAGTCCCTATGGAGAAATCAATCCTTTGCTTCTCTGGAATATCATTTACCCTTATATTCAATTTTTGAAAGTATTCAATGTGCTCTGCCATTGAACCCTTTTGTTTGAGATTTATTAATTGGCTAAGGTAGGTGTTTCTCTTTGTATACTCATAATGTGCTATCATTTCCTCTATGAAAATTGACCAGGTGACAAGTGGTTTATGAGAACAAAGCATTTTATACCATAAAAATTGATTCAGCTCTAAATATAAAGATGCAATACATACCTTTTGTAACAGTTGAAAATCATGTAGATCAAAATATTTCTCCATCTATAGTATCCATGTTACGAGATCCTTTCCATCAAACTTCCTCATATCAATCTTTGGAATATGGTGGGCCTTTTCGTCAATTAAGAGGCCTTTCTTGTAGCATTTTTGTCCCACCTTCCTTCAAACCTTCCATGTCTTTTTTCAAATATTCCATGCCTTTCTTCAAATATGATCCCATACCATCGATATTAACTTCCATGGCACATATAAAACTAGTTATCTTAGCTTCGATCATATTCTTCAAATCATCCATCCAATTTTGCTTACTAGGTGTTTCTATTTTCTTGATTCGAGTCATTCTTTTTCTTTCTTTTAGCAGCCCGATCTTGAATCTGTTGTATCTATGAAATTTCAGATCTCCAAGGTCTGAACTTGCGACTTGCAGTATTCCTGTACGTGCTCTTTCCAATGCCACCAATCTAATTAAAATTGGATTCTCCAAGAAAGAGTTATACCTAATCTCCCAAGATGACCTCATTATATACTTTTTCAGTAGAACAAACTTGTATAAAGTGCCATGTCACTGTTTGGACCTTTGGCCCTGAAAATAATACATAGAAAATTAAAGTCCGTCCTCTTTCTATAAATTCTGACAAAATTTCAATTTTATGCTCAGAGAAAAAGTTACGATGATTCTCCCAAGGTCACTTGTTTGGGATGTAATTCGGGAGCCTGCAAAAACCCTAAATGTCTTGAACCGTATCTCTGAAACTATAACAAAACAAGATCTAAAATTTGGGTCTGAACTTCACCAAGATTTTGTCTCAAATGGGTGTTAATTTCAGAGTCTGAACCTCCATACAAAAAAAATTATAGTGAAAATTCAACAATAACCGGTTTGAGATGGAATTCTGAAGCATACCCAAACTCTAACTTCCTCAGATCATATCTTCGCAAATATATTGAGACAACATCTGAAATTTGGACCCGAGGTTCCAAACGATTTTGGATCAAATGGGTTTTTTTTTTAGCTTCTTAAATTTCGTAGAGAAAACGTTATAGTGAAAATTCCACGATGCCCTGTTTGGAGCAACAAAACCCTAGAATCCAAAGTTCTGATACCAAATGTTATGAAACCAACTCACAAAAAGATAGAAAAGATAGGTCAACGACTTCAAAATTAGCCTCTTCGAGGGGGAAACCTCCTTTATATTACACAAATGAATATTTCTTGGATGATACAAATGACAATATCTCCTTTCTATATATAGGAGTCTAAATGGTCCCAATATAATCAGATCCTACATAACAATAATATTATAGGGGCACAAAAATAACAATAGTGGGCTTCTATGGAGCACAATTATAACAAGATGGGGAATACATGGGCACAAAAATACAATAAGGGGGTTGCACTAATAACAATAAGTGGCTACACTAGTAGTATAGGGACCTAACAATGGGGTTCTTTCATTTGGTTGAGCATTGGATTATCGAATGGTTTTGGAATCGGGTGAGGTGGTCTCAAGAAAATTACCAAGGGCCTAAGAATACCTTGATTGGTTTTACTGAGATTGCGATAAATCCTGGGAGTTGAGACAAATAAATTCATCAAGGTATTGATGAAGAAATTTGGAGGCATCTAAGCTTGTTTAGGGCCTAATGATCCTTTGAATAGTTTTGGCGAGATTGTGGTAAAGCCTGATAGTGTTTGGGCCTATGAATCCTTTGACCGGTAATGGAGGGATTATGGTAAAGACTAGTTGTGTGGGTGATTATTTTGGGCCTAGGATTCTCTTGACCAATTTTTGCAAGATTATGGTAAAGCATGAGGAGACCCTAGTTGTTTTTTTTTGAATTTTACATTCATGATTAAAAAATGGCACGACGGTAATTGGCTGAAAGAAATATTTGGTTCAGCCCAATCTATGGTCGAGTGGTACGTGGAATTCCTTGACTTGGTTGTTTTTTTCATATGTTAATAAGAGCTATTTTCCTCTTGTATTTCATGAGTAAATGTACTTGTTATGATGTGTCTTTGATGGTTACTCTATCATTGTTATTATTCTTGTTATATGTTGGTTATAAGCATGGTTTTATGATAGATTCTAGTTATGTCTCTTATCATGTTTTGATTGGTAAATGAATGGTTATTGAATGCATGACCTAATAAATGTTATTGCAGCTATTGTGAGAGGGAATTAGATCTTCTTGATGATTCTCAGATAAGTATCAAACCCCTATGTTTAGACATGCATTCATGACATATAAATTTCATGTTCATTATATGTTTGAAAAATTGGCTATCATGGTTAGGCCTGGTTAGGTCAAGTTCTTGATCATTTTTTATATTAATGGATTTTTCTTGGTGTCATTCATTGTTTTGGAAAGCCTTATCAATTTTTGGGCAGAGGTATGTATGCTAGCCCTGAAAAGGTGGCTCAGATTCTCAGGTCACATGCTCAAAACTGGATTATCTAAAAGGCAGTCACTTTGAGGCAGTGTTATCCATGTGTCTAGAGGGTCACAATTGTTGGCTTCCATTTTTATGCAAGTGACTAGGGGTCTATCTCACTAAAAAGGCAAGTTAGTTCTCTGTTTGGGCACCTGGATTCGTTGTTTACCTCCTAGGGGTCTTGTAACTCTTGAGGAAGGTCAATGAAGTTTTAGTTTGTCAATTCCACTTCCTTAACTATATTTAGGAGTTTGATTCTTGTCATAGTATCTCGTCCTCTCATGTTTACCCTAGCAGGCCGGTGAAACTAGGTAGATATGGGAGGGGTGGTTACAGATTGGTACTAAAGCATGGTTCAATACTTGGACTGAATGGGTAGATTGTGTTTGTTATGCATACATGTCATTGTCTATATGGTTGTTATGCATGCATTGTTATGGTTATGGTTGTTGTGCATGAGGTCATGGTATGAAGTTGGTATTATCATGCATGAGTTCGGTAATATTGTTGTGATTATGATTATACATGTATCATGCTAATCTACACTGATTTTGCAGACAAGATCACTGGTGAGCTCTAGTATTGTAGAAATGATGCTGCAACTCCTGGGACTCCCTACTTTACTTTTATCAACTCGGTAGTTCATAACAAACTTGGAAGCAACGGTGCTATATGCGCAACTACTAGCTCTTATTGCAGGCTGTCACTTGATCAGCTGGCACAAGTTCGATAGGAGATTAAGCCAACTTCTATGAGTTCTTATAAGAGGCTTTTAACTATGATGGAAGGAAGCTAACTCAAAGAGACTAGTCTACTTGTAGAAAGAAGATGAAAGATGAAAGGAAACGTAAACCCTAGCAAACCCTAGTTTCACCCACTAACCCTACTTGTGCGAGAAAAGAGATGGAAACTACTGAAATGGATGCCATTGACTATTGACAAGGTGAAATGCATGTATTCAAGCTACTTCTGAAGGAAAATATGGAAAAATCATCTTTTTGTACTTTTGAGCAAGTTTATGCAGAATTGTTGTGCTTGTGTTTTAACTATTTGTGACTGTTCAGAGGTTTAGTGGCGAAAGGAAATGGAGTGGGTGTTTGCAGGAGGTTGGGAAGGTGTGGAGAGGACTTAAGGAGTCGTTGATACCCTTCTGGAGATTTCCACCACTCTTAGATTTCGAAAAATCGCTCGCACGAACTTCTATAGGAGGCTGCAGGGGATCTACAGGAAATTCTACAGGAAGTTCTATAGGAAGAGGCCGAAAGTGGTTTTTAGAGGGTTGAAGGTGGAAAAATGGTGGGAAAGTGGAAATGAAGGACGGATAGAGATGTTAAGGGGTCTAGGACCTTGCAAATGAGATTAGGAGTGAAGGAGATGGTTGGATTTGTTCAAAGGTCAAGGAAACAACTTTGCACAAGAACGTAGAAATTGGGGCAGTTTGGGAAATGGCGAATGAGTGAAGGAAATCTTTGAGAGAGAGACTGGAGTAGGTTGTATGACGGAAGAATGATAAGCTGGAGTGTCTTACAGGTGATCTGCACACTTCTTTTCAAAACTAACCCAAGCAAGAACTAAAAAACAGAGTTTAACCTATTTTTGACCTAAAAACCAGAAAAGTGCTGAACAAAACTTTATGGACATGAAGTTATGCAAAAAAAAGCTATGGAAACTAAACAAGAATAGATCTAAGCATGTAATCACGACTGATATCAACTTTTCCAACTCGAAATCTAACATTAGAAATTGCATTGGAAAGCAAAAATAGTGTTTTTGTGGCAGCAAGAGTGCCTTGGTGTCAATTCATTTCACAAGGAGGGAGAAAGGAGATCAAGGCCTGCTTGGTAGCATTTTTGTAGATATTTTTCTGTTATCAAACTATCTAATCAACCTAAAGCAAAAAGAACTATCTTAATCATAAAAAACTACCTAAGTAACAAAGCAAGATTTAATCTAAATAACAAAAATTATTTCATGAATGCAAGAAAAACACATAGAAATACACAAAGGAGGTACTGGGCACTTGGGTTGGGCCCAACCCCAAGAGCTACAACCCCCTAGGAAAGATCAGTGCTGGTTCAAAGCTGGATTCATCTTCATTGATAAAAAAATAATAGTTACATCACAAAACTATCTACAAAAGGAGCTCAAAAATGAGTTGAGTACAAGGCTGCACTAAAGTGCAAAAATAGACTATCAAATGGATAACATCTAACTAAAAAATTGAGGCCCTAAGCCTTCTTATTTATACAAATAGGGACCTCCGACAGTCCTCCTAAAATCAAGGAACTTAGCTTCCTGGAAATGAAGATAAGAGCAATCCTACTTGACTTCCTTGGCTGCCCCTTGGCTTTATGCTTCGAGTTTTTGATGAAGAATTCGAGGTAAGGGCTCATAAATGAAGGGGACACCCTCCTACAAATCCTCTCCCTTGTTCTTCCACGAATTTGGCTACCAAATGCTCATTAAACCTTTGATTTTGTCTCAAAATTGACCAAAAATTTGCAAACATCACACATTAGACTTTTTTGCATAATGACTAACCCAATTCACTCTATTGGCATAAATATGATAAAAAAAATGCAATAAACTAATGAGAATAGTGGATTAAGTCGAATTAAGAGGTAAAATGAGCCCATATAATTACCCATTTCTGGGGCTCATGATCAACCTCCTACTGAAGGTGTTGCTCATCCTCTGAGCAACTAATCTATCTCTTCATCTTTGATGGCCCTGGTGGCCTCCCTATCATCCCAAGCTTCTGATGTGGTATACTCATGTGTGCCATAAAATTCTGCCTTCTTGTCCATGTCCTTCCACTGCTCCTCCTATTCTACTTGTTTGAATTCTTGTGCTTTTCTTGGCCTTGAAATACATGGAGGCCTGCCTTTTTCTCTTTTCTTTTGGCTTAATTGGTGTGCTTAGGGCAGTGAGACCAACTGCTACCTATCTTTCTAGAGTCTCAAGGGATCCTTTTCTTTGTTTTGCCTCTGCTTCCTCTTTTTCTCCTCCTTCTATCTCTTTTTCTTTCTCTGTTTTCTCTGTTTCTTCCTGTTACGTCTCTTCATCCTTCTCCTCTTCTATTTTAGTTTCTTCCTTCTCCTTTTCTTGTCCTGCTGAGTCGTTAGTTGCTTCATCTTCTCCCCCTTTTTGCTCTTCTTTCTCACTGTCAGAAGGACTGATATCATAGGTGAGGGGGAAGGCAACAAACTTTCAAGACCGAAAATAGAGGAACAACTAGGGTTTGTCTTTCTAGAACTAGAGAGGGAACTTTTCGTGTTTTTTTCACAACAACAATTTGCAATTTTCCTCCCTTCAAACTATTTCCAACTTGAATTTGCTTCTCGGTTTTTGAGAAAAATCAATACTTTTGACTAAACAAAGAATATTTATAACATAGTGTTTTTTCTTCAGAGAGTGGACAATCTTGCAAATTTGTTTTTTTTTTTCACAGGTTGGATTCCATGGTTGCATCCCTTTTTTCAGAAGAATGTGAGAAAGAAGAAGATAGACTTCGAATGCAGAGAAAAAAAACATAGAACTTTGTAGAACTCAAAGAAAATATGCAGGCAGACTTTTAAGATTCATTCTCCTTTCTTTCAACCCAATACTATGTTTTTAATCCACCACCTTATACAAATAGGTCATTGCAGAGAGGTTTCCTCGAGCCTACCTCGTTTCAAGCTTGAATTTTGACAAAAATCTCGAATTTTCCAGCTACAAGGCTGCTCTCTGCCCTTCCTATAGAAATCTTCATGTAGACAGTGTTCTTGCTCCTGTAGACTGTGTTTGCCATTCCTGTAGAACTTGATAAGCAAGAGGGTTTTGAAAAATGGTAGAGAACGACTGGTTCGCTGCTATGGAGGTGGTATAGAGCTTGCTGCAGCTGCAGGGATGATGGTAAAATGGAAACAAAGGTGGTTAGAGTATTTCAAAGAGGAGTTCTTACGACTGTTTATGGAGACTTCCGGTGATGGAGGGTGAGCTGGCCAAGTGCACGTTGGCCCCATGCAGACTGTTTGTCCCCACTACAGTGCTATTATGAAACTGCATGTTTTCTGCCCGTAATCACTTGCCATCATTGGCGCTTGAGCTCAACACAGCTGCCACTACCTGACTGTTAGATTTTTCCATGAGTTGACTAGACACACGTGCAATGTGATCTCCGGATGAGTGCGATCGAACTAGCTAAGGGTGTCCAGTTAACTGGCCAACTTTCTGGCTTAATCCAACCATTTCATTCATTTATGAAGTTTCGACTCATACAGATGAAAATAGAGGAACTGGTTTAGACTCTTATCTGTAAATTGAAATGTGCGTGCTGCTTGGTTCTTTTGCCGCTGCATGCTCATATTCAATTGCTGCATACCTGTGTCCCTTCTGCTATATGCTTTTTACTGTCTGATGTGTGGCTATTTTTATTGTGTAGGTATCCTCTGGCTAGATCTAAGCTGTAGGAGTCTGTTTCAACCTTCATATTTGCACCCTCATGCTGATGATGCTAGATTTTTGCAGGACAACGACTTGTTTTGTCCATAGCTCCCAAACGATAGACTGGATTGACTTGAAATTTTTTGAACATGTTTCTATCATCATTATGCACCTCCCATAGAAAAATTATGGTCAATGGATGCACAAATTTCAAGAGAAACTGAAAATGGCTGAAGGTGACAGAGGTCAATTTCTTGGAAACCATGCACTGGAATTGGCTGAAATTGCTTCGGCAGGTTACTATCAACATATGCATCTCCCCATGAAATAGCTTTTTAAATGGATGCATGGATATGGAGAAAATGCAAAAATGGCTGAAGGTGATGGAGGCTATTTTCTTGGAAACCGTGCACTAGAATTGGCTGAAATTGCTTGGGCATGTTGCCATCAACCCTATACAACTCCCCATGAAACAATTTTTTAAATGGATGGATGGTTTTCAAGTTAGGAAGAAAACAAATTTATGCTCTATGTATTTTTGGTATTAGAGCATTCTGCAGTTTTTTGGACAATAAGAAAAATGAGCTTGGGGTGCGATGTAGGCATGGAAATGATGGAAGAGGGGTTTGAAGACTGTAGGAGGATTTATAAACCGTTTATGAAGCTTCCCTGTTCCCCAAACTGCTTTTGAAGTCCATTTCTAGCTCTCTGTAATTTCTACAGGATCCTCCTGTAGAAAACACAGTTTTCAGAAAAGAAACACAGTGAGGTGGAAAGAACATCAAAAATGATGGAGAAGAGTGAGGGAAGGAAGGATAGGTGTTGTTATTGGTTTCAGAGCTTTCTTGGCACCTGCTGCTACTTCCTAAAGTTCTCCTGCAAACCTGCAATACAACTGGAAATTCATTTTTTCTTTTTCCTTTTCTCTTTTTTTTTTTGAAAACAACTAGGGCACCTTAAGGAGGTTTTCACCTTAATTGCCTGCCCTGGGCGCCTCCAAGGGAGGTTTTCACCCAGGGATCTTATTACATTTTTCTTTTATCTTCTTTTCAACCCATTGACCGCCTCATGGAGGTTTTCAATCAATGAGCCAATTTGAGGTGCCTCCGAGGAGGCCTTTGTCTTAGATTTTTATTTTTCTCTTATTTTTCATTTTTTCCTTTTCTCCTTTTTTTTTTCCTACCCTACCCTACTTGAAAAACAAAATCATTTTCAAATACAAGAATACTTCCAATGGAGCCATGTGCACATCGAGATGATAGAAAAAATGATGTGGAGTCTTGAAATGCATGATTTGACAGGTATCCGGATTTCAGAGACCAAATTATTTGACTTTGAAGGGATCAAGCATAGTTGAAGAAGAGAGTACTGTTGCAACTTAGTGACCGTCTGGAACCATATCTCAATATAGCTGTGACGTCTGTGATGTCCTTGGTCCTTTTGCTGATCTAGATCATTCTTCATGTCACCTTCTACCATGACCTTCACATCTTCCTCTTTTTGTTTATTTTTCTCTTGAATACTTGGAGGATTTGATGGTAACCATGAGGGAGCTCTCTCAATCTCTAATTTTGATGTCCTCTCTTCATCAAGTGCAACTAATGGTTCTTTGACCTTCTCTTTTGCATCTTCTTCTACTGAATGTGGTCCTTCAATGATATCAATATAATCTCCGTTTTGCAATACTCTTCCTGAGCTATGGTGAATATCATTGAGCTCAAGAGGAGTTGTTTGGACATGTTGTGCTTCAACATTGTAATTGGGTTGAGCTACTCCAATGTGCAGATTTGAAAATGGTGGTACAGGTAGTTGAGTGGGAGTGTATATTTGAGATGGATGTGGATGGGGTTGTGGTTGGGCAGGTGGTTTCCCACTATATACTTGCTGAGCCTGCCTGTTATTTGGGTTCGCGTTCGGTTGAGCAGGCATTTGGGGCTGCCTTGGTGGAGCAGGAGGCGATGGTTGCGATTGAGTAGGTGGTGGATGCAAAGGAGCGGGAGGAGAGTTGTACTGGGGCCTCCACCCCTGATGAGATGCATTCCACTGAGGATGTGGTTGAGGATAGGGGTGAAATGAATGAGTAGCTGGTTGAGCATGATATTGAGATGGATACGACGAAGGAGGGGGTGTGGACCAGGAAGGATGAGCAGGGGGACCTCAAGAAGGCATGGAAGTGGCTTGATAGGGGTTGTAATAAGTCTGAGATGTCCCTTGCATTCCCTGCTGGTAAGGTCTGGGTCCATGTGGCCTCCTTTGGTTCATGAAATAGAGTGGTTCAGTGGCTCCTTCAGCCCTTTGGTACATAGCTTTAAATCTGGGTAAGGAAGGGCACTGGTTTGTAGGATGGTCTTCTTCACAAACAAAACACACTTCTATAGAGTGCAATGGACATTCGTTCCTAGGATTCTTTCTAGTGCACTTGGGACAAAAGATGGCCAAAGCCATCTCTGCTTCCTCTCGATATCTTTTGATATGCAAGGAAAGCACTTGCCTCATCTCGCTCTTGAAATCTTCCCACATGTTTCCAATTTCACCTTCAATGGATGAGTTGGATGAAAAGGTATTTCTCCCAACATTTCTGTTTTTAGCCATTGGTTCCAGAGGAATGTTTTATTCTTCTTCTCCCCTATAGGTTTTTCAAATATGTCTCGCTGTTACCTAAGGGTGTTTCTTGATTGCAGCCACCGAAGAAGAGAGAAGGTTGGCTGTGTGAAGCACTGGTGGTGTTGTGCAAACATTTTTTTCAATTATCTCTACTCCTATAAGGCATGAAAGGAAATCTCTTTTTTGGTGATTTTTTTGTTTTGTTTTGTTTTGTTTTTTTTTTTTTTTT
>APFE031726120.1:17586-48969 GCA_000404065.3 Pinus taeda | reverse complement strand
TTTTTATTGTAACATTTTTTTATGTTTTTTCTTGTTTTTTTTTATATTTATTTTTTATGTAATCAACATTTAAAAGAAGAAAAATAAAACAACTTGAAAATTCGTTAAGTAATCATAATTTCAAAAAACAATCGACATAATAAATTTTAAAGTGTAAAAAATAAGTCCTCTAAAAAAAAGGTATGTTGCATCAACACATTTCAAAATCAGCATGAAAATCACTAACATTTAAAAGCAAATATTTATTTGATACATAAGAAAATTTAAAGTGTCAAAAATATGTTCCGAAAAAAAGAAGTGTATTCTGCATCACCACATTTCAAATCAGATTATGTTTTTTTTACCTCTACGAAACGGGTAATCGTATCAGTTATTTAAAGTGCCAAAAACTATGCTCTAAAAAAAAATTGTGTTTTGCATCACCCCTTTTCAAAATCGGGTCACTTTTTTGCTATCTCTATGAAACGGGTAACAGTATCAATTCTCCTTTCAAAGTTTACGTTGTTATATGTAGAATGATGATATCTGTATCAAGAATTGATTTGATTATGATCTAGGGGCTCTTAATTTCTCCTAGCCAATGCTGGTGCTTCTAAACTGTTTAATGGTCGTGGCATATTGATTTGATTAATGGTCATTTTAAACATAGTTGAATAAGTTACTCCTTTGCATTATAGATTGCAAACTTAAGGGTGGGTCATGGAAAGCATTGAATGATAAGAATTACCTATTCATGTCTGATCAAATGCACAAGGGGAAAGAAGCATTGGGCTCTATATGGACTTGAGGTTATACATATTGGAACATCATTTACTATAAACATTCTCCAGCAATCAACCTCTCTATCAGGTGTGATAGGTAATCTGTTCATCAAAGCTGAACCTTGTTGGACTAAACATTTGATGGTTCTTAATGTCTAAGAATTTGATTACATTAGATCATTTAAAGATGTCTTTGGACATGATGTTTTGTATGGTAGTGAACTGAGAGTCACTTTCTAGACAATTGTACGCCTAGTGAGTTTATGGATTATTTTTAAACTTGTGAGTATTCTTCATTATATTAATACCACTTTTATAATGTGTTATTGGTGTACTATGTTATGATTTGTTATATCTTCATAAATCAAATTCTATCTCCACTATTTGTCCCCATTCCACTACTGGCTTCCCTCCCCTAGTTTATCCCCTGCTCCAGAATCACAAACTCATGAGGTATTAATTAAAATTGAATTGAATTTGCCTCCTGCACATTGCTGACTTGGGTTCGAATCGCATATAATATACAAAACAAGAATATCACACATGCAGGAATTGTTGGCTTGGGTTCGAATCACAGATAATATATAGAACAAGAATATCACACATATTCATAGATAATATATATAGCAAGAATATCACCTTGGCAAGAACCAACAAAGAAATGCCATGGATAAGCTTTATCAACCTCCAGATTGCAACCCACCTTGGAACTTAACCTTTGGAATCATTTTTATGCCTTCATATAGGTATTTTATTTGATGATGTACCTGAAAAGGAGGGATCTCCTAGTCTACAAAATTGTTATTACTTTTTTCTTGTCCAAATGGCTCTAGAGGCAATTAGGGGCAATGATCTATGTTATTTGAGTTCTCTATCATCAAATAGTCCAACAAGGAAGCCTCCTGCCAAGTACCCTATCCTCAAATTAGGGGATAATAACACCCCATACCTCCTAAGAAAAAACACAAATGAACACCAGCACGTGGTCTATTGTTTCCCTTTCACATTTGCATAGAGTACAAATTCCAGGACTCTACCTTGCCCTATTTTGTAGAACCTATCACGTCAAAACATTATTCGTTAGGGCCAACCATATAAAAATCATGGATTTCATTTAAGATTTAACTTTCCAAACCTTCCCCAGCACCAAGATACTACTGCTACTTCATCATCAAAGATAGCCTTGTACCGCAAGCTAGATGTCAACAGTCATATGGCAGGATCATTGGAACATACAACTTTCTTGCGTGAAGAAGACATGGAGACAACCCTTTGCTCCTAAATGAAACCAATGTTGAGTTAAATAAAAAAAAAAATATTGATTTTGTACTAAGAAACAACAAAATATATAGAATTTCCTTGTGACAAAGTTGCTAAGATGGAATCTTCATCTACAAACATTTACCTATAAGGATGAGAAAATTCAAATCAAATTTCTTTTTTATTCCATAGACTCCAAGTGCAAGACAAAAAAAACACATCAAGTTTGTTTACCCCAACATGCCAACAAGTAGCAAGCCCCAACTATATAATATAAGAAAGTGGGAGGTATCCCAAAGGCCTGAAGGGGATCTAATGGAAAGAAGTGACCATTGTCAGAAGCCTTACAATCAATATATAAATATATAAATGTAGATTTATTATTATTTTAATTGGAAATCTTCAATTAAATAATAAAATTTAATTACGTCTCTCCCAATCTAAATTGCTTATTACCATAATTCACTACCTTCATACATCTTGCATTTTTTAATAGCGTTGTAACATGTGGATTAATTTCCTTTTTGGGGCACAATCTGTAGAAATTCCCACTGTGGATCAACAGATTATGCAATAGACTAAAGGAAAATACAAGATCTACTTCTACAACAAACTCTACAGAAGCTTAATCACATATGAGCAGTATCAACCAAGAACAGATATAACTAAGAATGCGAAGCAATCACACATAACACAGAAGAAATAACTCAGGGAAAGCCTCAGCCTAAAACCCACTCTGTATTACCATACGAGTGGAAATATAGTCTAGATTACAAAAAGAATCAGCTCACAAGCTATCCCACTCTCTTTGCAATCCCTCTACTCCTCATAGACAGTCAAACGCCTCTCTCAAACCTTCTCCTCTGCACTCCAAGCCTCCTAATTCTTTGCACAATTTTTCTCGAGGTCCAGTGAAGCCACATGTGTGAATTGGCTTCTTCACACGCTCCCTAACCTCTGATCTAACTGCGTAGTCCTAAGGGAGATAAATCCTTCTCCATGGATGAGTTTCCTTTATAGGAAAAATCCATCCAAATAATAGTACATTGTCCCTCCTCTAATCTCAATTGGGACTCTGTCTGAACACTGACATGCATGAGTTATTCATGAGAGAATATTCAGTTATCTAAAGAACAATAGTTACATGCATGCAAGCATTAACTAACTGAACTCACATTAATTTAAACAAACTATTTAAATCAATCTAACTGGACTTGACTCAGTTAACTGAGCCAACTAATTACAACTCAAATTAGAACTCATCCTTATCTCTTTAACTAATGGATAAATTCCTCAATTAATAGAGAAATTGTTGCATGTCCTCACATAGACTTCATGTTTGATTTTTCACAACTAATTAACTCATGGTGAATTAATTAATTTATTTTCAAACATCTGTTAAGTTCAAATTCGAATTTTACTTCCTATTTTAGTCCAAGGATTGACTAAAATAGGAATCCATCCCAGACTGCTAAAAATAGCAACGTTATTTTTAGCACTTCCATTTTTCATTCCCTATTGCTCAAGCTAGCATTGGTACCCAAACTACTATTTATAGAAATGCTATTTTTAGCACTTCTATTTTTAGCATTTTTTGTTGCTATTTTCAATGCTCCCTCTCAACAAGAAAGGCATTCAACTCGAACCCGATCCTGTACCTTTGGAATGTTCTGCATGCAATACTTCTCCCAACTGTGGTTGCTCCAACAACTCTAGAAACAAAAAAAAAACTCCCAACTGACCTCTATTGGGCTAGAAACATACTTTGATGCTGAAGCTCTACCTGTTGCTGACAAGTGCTCCCTCTCCAACCTTTGAGCTGCTACAACACTCCATGCATCTTGCACTATTTCACACCTCTCTGTGCCATCCTGCACTGGTGCAACACTCTTGTGCCTCTCGCATTGTAGCAACCTGCTAGCTCTACACAGTCTTGGGACTCCTGCATTGTAGCTCTCTCTACTACTCCATCCACATATGTCTCTACCCACTCAGCCAGTCCTACTACTCCTCGTCAGGGCTCCTATAGCAAAGTCGAATCAAAGAGGTTGGGTACCTCAAGGATATTGCCCATATTCCAGCCTTCTTAGGATGATCACTCCACATTGTCCCACTTCCTACCTGGAGGTATGGATGCATGTGATCTCTCTGCCCACCTGGCTCAAAATTTCCCCCTACTAGAGGTCTCTGCATGATGGATGCCTCCATACGACCTCCTCTCGGCTTCTCCAATTGTGGTTGTTCCACAACTTTCTGAAGTTACTTCACCAATTGTGGCTCCTCCACAATTGTCTGAGAATTCTTCTGGTGCTACATGTTGAGAAGTAATGTACTCTGCTTCTCAATCACCAAGTCTCCAACAGTTGCCTTGCTCCTCAAGGTTTTGCATGCATCTTGAACCTCAAGAGCATACAGGTTCTTGGCTAGCACACTAAGCTGTTTCATCTTTCCGGCCGTCATGAAAGTTTTCTCGAAAAAGAGTTGATTTTAAATCAGCGATATCTCCCTCATCCGAACTCTAATTCAGCTGTTTTTTTTTTGAATTTGGGTATTTTTCCGCAAGGAATCCAGATCTGCTATTTTTTTTCTAAAAATTTTCATATCTACTCTAAAAAGTCACAGCCTAATTTTTTTTTATTTTTTCTCGAATTCTCTTCTTCATATACTATTCTCCACTTTGATTACCTTCACTTTGATACCATGTAGAAATTCCCACTGTAAATCAATAGATTATGCAATAGGCTAAAGAAAAATACAAGATCTACTTCTACAACAAACTCCACAGAAGTTTTATCACATATAAGCAGTATCAACCAAGAACATATATAACTGAGAATGAGAACCAATCACACATAACACAGAAGAAATAACCCATGGAAAGCCTCAGCCTAAAACCCCAACTTTGTATTATCATACAAGTGGAAATATAGTCTGGATTACAAAAAGAATCAACTGACAAGCTATCCTGCTCTCTCTGCAATCCCTTTGCTGCTCATAGACAGTCAAAGGCCTCTCTCAAACCTTCTCCTTTGCCCTCCAAGCCTCCTATTTCTTTGCGCAATTTTTCTTGGGGTTCAGTGAAGCCACATGTGTGAATTGGCCTTTTCACACACTCACTAACCTCTGATCTAACTGCGCAATCCTGAAGGAGATAAATCCTTCTCCATGGATGAGTTTCCTTTATAGGAAAAATCCATCCAACTGATAGTACATTGTCCCTCCTCTAATCTCAACTAGGTCTCTGTCTGAACTGACATGCTGAGTTATTCATGAGAGAATATTCAATTATATGAAGAATAACAGTTGCATGTAAGCATTAACTAACTGAACTCAAATAATTTAAACAAACTATTTAAATCAATCTAACTGGACTTGACTCAAGTTAACTAGCCAACTAATTACAACTCAAATTAGAACTCATCCTTATCTCTTTAACTAATGGATAAATTCCTCAATTAATAGAGAAACTGTTGCATGTCCTCACATAGACTTCATGTTTGATTTTTCATAACTAATTAACTCATGATGAATTTATTTATTTATTTTCAAACATCTGTTAGGTTCAAATTTGAATTTTACTTCCTATTTTAGTCCAGGGACTGACTAAAATAGGAATCCATACTGAACTGCTAAAAATAGCAATGTTATTTTTAGCACTTCCATTTTTCATTCCCTATTGCTCAATCCAGCATTGGTACCCAAACTGATATTTATAGCAGTGTTATTTTTAGCACTTCTATTTTTGGCATTTCTTGTTGCTATTTTCAACAAAATCTCTGCCTTTTAGGACAATATGGTGTAGTGGCCCAACCCCTACAGATCATTACAACAAACTAAGAATAACAAAGAAGATGAAAGGTTATACAAACCAACATATTTTTCGAACAACTAATCCAACATCAGTACCTTAGCTTTTTCATGAAGTTATCATATTCAGAATGTTTGAAAAATGGTGGGAAATCTGGGCAGCGACTATCTCTCTTCTACGAGGGTGATGCGGAAAGAGTGATAAGATTTCACTATTTTGAACTTTTTTTTTTTTAAATCAGAAAAACCAATATTAATGGAGATATTGATATTTTTTACTAAATTTTTTGAAGTGACTAAATATAGCTTTAACCATTCACCTTAAGATGTTTTTTACAATATAATTTCCTAAATCTATTTAATATCTTCACTATCATAAAAACCAACCTATATCCATATTAACTCCACATCTACAAAACTCTTAGAGGGATGAAATCTATTTATCCCTCTCGGCACTTGGTAGAACCGAAATTAAGATGGATCTAAGCTGATAGAATTTCCCCTTTAAATAGCCTTATGCTCACATGAATACCATGGTATTACCATGGGTTATCATAAACTTGGAGCTTAAAAAATACTATTAGTAATTTATAAAAATTAATAAAATTAATAATTTTCTTATTTATTTATTTATTTTTTAAACCGAGTTAAAATGTTTAAGTGACATTAAATTACAAGCCATTTTTACTCTTGGATCTACCAAGCCTCGATAGGAACCAAATATTTTTTCACTCTATGCTAGTTTGCATATCACGATATTTGATCCCTCTTGGTGCTTAGTAGATCCAGAGTAAATATGGATCTAGGATGGTTTAATTTCCCCCTTTAAATAGGCTACAATCCATGTGAATACCATGGGTCAATATCATGTGGCATATTTATTTTAATTAATATTAATATTAGAGTTAATAATGTTTTTTTCATGGTATTAATAATAATTTGGCCCATAGGCTTGACCTAAATATAGCTCATTTTTTAGTATTCGTAAATATAAGGTGGACTTATGGAGTAAATATAAAAAAATGATTTTTTATTTATTTACCATACCTCTTGTTTATTTATATTTTTATTAATTTACCATACCTCTTTTATAAATATGGTATTTGGCCCATAGAATTCACTTAAATAAAACCTCTTTTTGAGCCTTCTTAAATAGAAACAGGGTTATGGACTAAATATAAAAAGAGGTTTTATTTATTTACCATACCTCTAATTTATTTATATTTTTATTTATTTACCATACCTTTGGTGTAAGTATAAAAAGAGGTTTTATTTATTTACCATACCTCCACTTTATTTATATTTTTATTCATTTACACCCTTGCCATCGATGAAAACCAAATTTGAAAACAGGGAGTTGTTCACAGAAGAAATCAGGGTGGTTGGAACCAAATACAACCTCCCAAACCATCTCCCAAAACAGAAAATGGGCGATTGCAAATGAATTTAACATTGCAAAGAAGAAAATTGAGCGATTGTAATGGAATATAACCTCCCAAACCAGGCAAATCGGGTCAAATGAGTCTTTTCATAGTTTATCTGCCCCTTTTTTTGGGCTAAAATGAAAAAAATAATTATTTTTTAAATAAAAGTTGGGCTAAACATATGAAATGGGTATTTTATAAAAATTTTGCCCGTCTAAAATGAAAAACCCCTTAAATTTCACCCTTGGGCTAAAATTCACCCCTAAAATTTACCATGTCCTACATCTGAACCGTGATTCGACCCAATTTTTTTAAAAATTGAGTGGTTTTTCAGGAGAAGCTCAGATCTACAATCACTTTTTGAAATTTGGCACCAAAATTGAAAAGAAATATAGGAGAGTCATCGTCCATGAATTGTCGTCAAAAACATTTCTGCAACATAGCTGATTTTAAATCAACAATATTTCCCTCATCCAAATTTTGATTAGCCTGATTTTATTTTTGAATTTAAGTATGTTTTTGTAAGGAACAGCAGGTCAGATGGCCATATTTTCCTTTTCTTACTGCAGTGAATCCTCTCTAGTATTGACACCTTTGATCTTAATATAATGAGCTGAAATGCAGTGCCTCATGACCTCATTTGTACAAGAATTACCACTTTGTGTCTTACTGACCTGTATCACTGCTTATCATTGGTTCTTTGTTCTGTATACCTTCCTCAAATTTATTTATGGGGCTCTTCAAGCATCTATGTCAATCTTGATATGGTTTTGCCGATCATTCTTCAAAATCTATTGTGGTTGTTCTTTTATCTATCTGCTGTGAAAAAAATGCTGAAAATATAGACATTTATGTACAACATGTGACTGTGCTATGCTCATGGATCATAGTAGTGCTTGAGCATTCTCCCATTCATTGGGCCTTCCTCATTATTTGACTCATCCAAACTCTTTAGGAAAAAGGTGTTATTGCCTTGCACAGCTTGAATTACAAATGGTCCTTTTCACAGAAAGTCAAATTTTCCATGCTTTCCTTTGTCTTCCCTCTTAGAGTCCCATTTCAAAACTTTGTTCCCTATGAAAAAGTCTTCAGCTTTTGTTCTTTTGTCAAACACTTTTTTCAGCTTCTCTTGTAGAACCTGGGTTCTCTGATTCGCTTCTTCCCTTGTTTGCTATAAGTGAATTGTTTGATTAATCCTCCTCTGGATATCATTGGGTTCAGCTTGTATTTCCTGCAGCAAATTGATCACAGGGATCCCAAGAGATGATGGGAATACAGCTTCTAGGCCATACACCAACTCATATGGGCTAGTACCAATAGATCTTTTAGTGGTCAACCTATCTGCCCATAGTCCATTTATCAGCTTCTTATGCCAATCCTTTTTGTTCTCCTCCAAGACCTTTTTGATGATATTGATAAGGCTTTTATTGGAGGACTCAGCTAGGCCATTGCCTTGAGGGTAATAGGTTGTTGAATGACCTAGGGTGATATGATATTTGTGACAGAAGCTGATCATTCTCTTGGATTTAAAGGCAGCTGCATTATCTGTTATGATTTTCTCTTGGCAGCCAAATCTAGACAAGATATTGGTTTCTAGGAATTGTATGATAATTGAGTCATTTGCTTGTCTACAAGGTATGGCCTCTATCCATTTGGTGAAGTAATCAGTAGCTGTCATGATCCATCTATGCTGGCCTGAGGATGAAGGGTGAATTTCCCCAATGAAGTCTAAGCCCCATTGTTGAAATGGTTTTTCAGTTGAAATGGGCTTTAGGGGTAAGGGAAGCAACTTTTTCTTCCCTTCAAAGATCTGACATTTATGGCAGGACATTACAAACTTTTTTGAATCGGTAAACAGGGAGGACCAATAAAATCCAGCCCTCAGGATTTTATCAGCTGTGGATTTCCAATATAAGTGACCTCCACAGTCTCCTGCATGTAATTCTCTAAGGACCTTGTCAGCTTCATCTGAGGTTAGGCAGTTAAGCAGGACACCTTCATGATTTTTCCAAAATAAAACATTGTCTATTATACAAAATTTTGAAGCTTTCAATTTTGAAATCTCTTTTTGGTTCTGGATAACCCTGGAAGAGCTTGCAAGTTTAATAATACAAAACATATGTCAGCATACCAAGGTGATTGTAAAAAGGCTTGATTGATCTGTGGAGTCGCCATCTCCTGTTCGTTATCCAGTTCATTGATGTCAAGGGTTTGGAAATTAGTTTCAGTCATTAGTTTAGGTAGCGCTTCTCCTTTTATAAGTTTTGTTGGTTTGATTTCTATATCATATTCCAGAATGTTGGAAATCCATTTTCCCCTCTTGCCTTCAATTCCCTCTTGAGTTAAAATGTCTTTGACTGCTGCATTGGGCACATATGCAACTATGAGAGAGTACAGGATATAAACTCTGAAATCCTTTATGGCTTTTACAAGGGCATATGCTTACTTTTCCATGATTTTGTACTTGAGTGGGGCATCCCTAAGGGCTCTACTGAAAAAGGCAATAGGTTTTTCACATCCTAAGTCATCCTTTTGCAGTAAGACAGCAGCAATTGTATGTTCAGAGGCAAAGGAGAAGATTATAAAATCCCTATCAAATCTGGGGCTTGTGAGAACAGGTGTTTTTGTTAAAGCTATCTTGGTTTCTTCAAAAGCCTATTTGGCTTCAACTGTCCATTTGACTTTGGCATCTTTCTTGATCATATTGTTCAACAATCTTATCAGCTCAGCTAAGTTAGGAATAAATCTTCTTAGGAAATTAATATTTCCTAAAAAGGCTTGTAATTCTTTGATGTTTCTTGGATGAGGGACCTGAAGTATAGCCTGAATCCTATCAGGGTCAATTCTTATGCCATCCTTTGAAATTATATGACCTAGGAGTTTTCCTTCTTCCAGGCCAAATAGTGATTTCTTTGGGTTCAAAGAAATTCCATACTTTCTGCAAATTAAGAACACTTGTCTGAGGTGTTTTAAATGTTCTTGGTTTGATTTTGAGAAGGTTGTTAGATCATCAAGGTATATGACTAAGAAGTCATGGATTTCTTTAGCAAAGGCTATGTCCATTGCCCTTTGAAATGTGGCTCCATCATTTTTGAGTCCAAAAGGCATTTTTAGATATTTGAAAGTTCCCCAAGGTGTGGTGAAAGCTGTTTTATCTTGATCATCTGGGTGAACTAAAATTTGATTGAATCCTGAGAAGCCATCCAGTAGTGAGATCCTTGAAGCTCCCACTACCCTTTATAAGATGTGATCCATTTTTGGCAAGGGGTAGTGGTCTTTGAGGGAGACTTTGTTTAAATTTCTCAGATCAACACAAAGTCTTATCTCCCTAGTTTTCTTTCTTGTAGGTACAAGGTTAGAAATCCATTCAGAAAATCTTATAGGTGCAATGATTCCAGCTTCATACATTTGTTTTACTTCCTTTTCAATTAGGGGAAGAAGGATTGGATTCACTCTTCTCAGTTTCTATTTAAAGGGTTTCTGGTTTTCTTTCAGGGGTATTGTGTGCTGGATAACTGTAGCATCATAGGATTTAAGGTCCTCATAATTCCAGGAAAACACATCTTGAAACTCTTTGAATAGTTTAATATATTCTGATTTCTTATCAGGAGGTAAGGTTCTAGAAAGCTTGACCATTTTGGGATTTTCAGTGGTCCCAATATTACAATCCTCTATTTCTGCATTGATGGGTTGCATCTTTGGTTTCTTAGGGAGATCATTTGAATAAAAAATGTCTTCTAAAGGAGTAAGACCTGTGGGCAAGAAATTATCCTTTAGTTGAATTACTTCAGTTTCTTCTTCAATAATTTCATCAAGATCTGCTAGTTTTAGCTTCTGTAAATTGGCAGAGTCAAAGGTTTTAGGATGTAATATCAGATCTACTATTTCAGCTGATATAATTGTGTTCAGTTCATCAATTTGGTGCTAATCATCCCTAATGCTTGTGTCAATGTTTAAGTTTGAGAATTCCTCCTTCATGGTCAAAAAATTGTTTATCTGAGTATCATTCTCAAATACTTGCCAATTATCTACATTGTCTGGGACAGAAGGCTTGTGTTTAATATCAGCAGTGAACTGGTGGTTAGGCCCAAAAGGAAGTTTACAGGTGCTTGCAAAAGTTTCCAAATTATGAGCATGCAAGTTGTCGCTCCTAGGAATTTTGGTGAGTTGATATTCTAGGAAGTTGTTGAGCAAGTCTGTCACTGCTATCCTATAAGACATCAACCTGGGATCATTTGTGACAAAAGTTCCCTTTATTTGTTGTATAATTAGGTCTGAATCACCCAATATGGAAACTTTGGTCAGTCCTAGACTCTTAATCAGTTTGAGACCTAGTAAAAGGGCTTCATGCTCAGCCATATTATTTGTACATCTGAAGTTAAAACTATATGCATGACCTAGAGCATGGTCATTTTGAGTATTGTGTATCCAGACCCCTGCTCCTTCTCCTAGCTTATTTACTGACCCATCAAATTCTAAATATCACATGATCTCTTGATCACTGTTTCTTTCAATGGATTTACAAATTTGTTCAGTGGGATGGTCTAGTTTTGGTGATTCTTGTGATCTATCAGCAGATTGTGTTGGTTTGATCACATCAGTGATCTTTTGATCTGGAGTTGTGGATTATTCATTCATATGCCTGGTTTCTGTTGTTTTTAGCAGTTTGACCTCAGTTTTGGGACACATATCATTGTACAGTATGAATGAGTCCATGTCTGAATGAATGGAGTAGATTTGGAAGTTTTGGGGCTTCTCCTGACTGTCGACCACATATTTCATCAGTGTTTCTTGGTACAGTCTCTTTGGCTGGCCAAAGACTGAGATTGTGGCATATGACATGTCTAGTTGCAGAGATCCTTGGAGTTTGGCACCCCATGATCTTGATAAGAGCATCCCATATTTGGGTGGAATGTTAGCTACTACTACATCCATTAGAATTTTTTTGGTTGGATATTGGACTAGGGATACACAAAGGTCTTTGATCAGGCCTAAACATCTCACCTAGCTGGAATCAAATGAAAACAAATCTTTATAGGGTCTGGTGATGTCTAGATCAAGTTTTTCCATTACTAATTTGGGCATTAGGTTATGAGAGGCCCCTGAGTCAAACATGGCATTGTGTAACACTTTGTCATGAATGTTTAGGCTTACATAGAAGTGGAGGTTCCCTCCATCCACTGATTTTCCATTGACTTCTGAGCCAAAAATCAGCTCTGGTTGATCATCCAGAATATTAACTGCATCCCTATTTTCTGGTACTTGTAGTGATCTATTGATTTGTTGTCTGAAGACCTCATGTTTGGCTAGTTCTGAAAGAGGAATTGTTATTTTCAGTTTACCAATTTTTGTCTCAAGATTGAAAGGTTTTTCCATCTGAACTTTTATATTGTGAGCACCAAGTTTTTCCTTCTCTGCTGAATTTTGGGTGACCTTGTCCTGGTCAGGGACACTGTTTTGGGGTATGCTTGGATTGGGTCTGTTTTCTAGAGGCCTGCCCAAGATCTATGTTGGAAGAAATGGTGTAGATGTAGGTTTTACTGGAAGCTGTACCTCAGATACATCTTCCACTGTGACCTCCCTTTGGAGTTTTTTATCTGAGGACTTTGTTGAAATGGCTCTATCACTAGATTTTTTGGGCAGTTTAGTGTTTGTTTGTTTGGTATTATTAGGTATATCTATGGTTCTAATTCTTAACTTGTATTGTTTGTGTACTTCATAGACTGTTGTGTCATACCCTTCTCTGAAATCAAATGACTCACCAGATTTTGCTTGGAACTGCTTGTATTCTTGGGCTTGTTGATCATCTTGTGTTAAGCATACTTGTTGTTCAGTGTCTAAACCCATTAGATTGATGTGGGGATCTTCTATTTGTTCACTAATGGTTGAGGCCTCTGCATAGTTTTCTTGAAATGGAGGTCTGATATTCTGATCAGGACCAGTCCTCCCAGCATTTGGGTTTTGGTTTTTTCTAAAATTGGGATTCCTAGTGGTGTTGCTTGTTTGCCCTTCTGAAGAGGACTTTCTCTCCATGGTCTCAACTCTATCTCCCAACCTCTCCATACCCTTCATGATTGCATCTAGCTTTTGGTCAAAGGTTGAGGGTTACACTTTAAATGTTGTTCTTCTCTCATTTTTTTCTCTAGTTCTCTTGGCAATCAGGTTTGCCTCCACACTTACAGCTATATTCTGCATGTCTGCAAGACTTGGAGGTGCTCTTTCTCTTAATTGATATGCCATGTCTGAATCAAATCCATTTGGGAATTTGATCAAGGCCAGATCCAGTGGGGGTCTTAGGTTTTGAGGAATGGCGTTGCATATATTGTTGAACTTAACACAGTAATCTTGAATTGTTTCTTGTGGACCCCTTCTCAAGTTATCATACTCTGTTAGTATGTGTAGAGGGTCTTTCTTCTTTTCCCATCTGTTTAAAAAACTTAGGTATAAGGCATCAGGATTGAGTATAGAATTTGCAGCTAGAGACCTAAACTAGTTCCTTACATCCCCTGTCAAACTTTGCACAAAAATTTTCATTCTTACATCTTCATCATCTATCTCATAGTTCTCAAAATAGTCCTGCATTATTTTGGTGTGTTGTTGGGCTGTATAAGTGCCAGTGCCATCAAAGTAAGTGATTTTCCTTTGATATTCTTGGGGCATTGCCCCTGGATTTGCAAGCAGGTGTAAAGGAGCATATCTAGCCATATTTGCAGGGATAAAAGCGACAGCAAGAAGGAGTGGAGCAGCTGGAACAACAGGGATAATAGGAGTAAGGTGTGTTGGGGATGGAGGAGTGGGGAAACTACCTTGGGAAGTGGATGAGGAACTATGGTAAGTAGGGGTTATGTGAGGGTGAACTGATGCTTTGACAAGAGTAGGAATATAGCTCTGCTGGATTGGTTCTGTATCTGAGTCTGAGAGTTCTCCTAGCTATTCTTGTTTCTTCAAGATCTTGGGGATTAAATTGGGGTTTTCAAAGATAGTTGGGGGATTAGGGTCAGGCTTGGACCTAGTGTAACGATATTTCTTCTTTGGAGCCAGCTTCTGAGTTTTGTTTCCTTGGTGTTCTATGAGAAGGTTTAAACAGGAAGCTTATTTCCTTGCAATTGGTAATTTGAAATACTCCCCAGCGGAGTCGCCATTGATGTTATCACTCAGGTTGTTCCCTGCTTCCTAAAGGGAATACGGCCGCGGTAACCACTAACCAATATTTTAGTTACAGGTTCTAGCCTACCTGTAACCAGAGAGGGCTCTCTCTTTATGATTTAGCTTTATTTGGTGAATGATTTTAGGCTAGTTATGGTGTACTGTTTTGTTTGAGTTTGGTTGGTTGGTGAATTCAAACCAGAGTTGAGGTATAATTTACTGAACAGTTTGGGCCATTGGGCAATGGAGTCCAGGTAGTGTGCTGTTGAAGTATGTTTATGAAGACAGAGTATTGTAAAGCCAGATAGGCATCTGTGGAACAATTTTTAGATTTTGTGATAAAGTTATGGAATTAGTGAGTGAAAGGCAATTGAGAATCTTTCACTATGCTAACAAAGGAAAAATGAAAGTATTTCTTAAGAGCAATTAAGAATTCTTAAACAATATTCACAATGATAGAATTAGTTTAGACATGAGCAATTGAGAATTAATATCCATGGCTAATCCATAAGAAAACATATTTAGAAATAGAGATTGAGCATAGGGTGTGTTCAAACAAATCCTAAGCTATTCTTTTTCTCTATTTACTATGATTATGAAAATATATGAATTATGGCATACATAGAAAAAAACATACACAGTTTAGAATAACTTATTGTTCCAGCAAATGACACAGGAATTCTGTAACACAATAGAGCCATTCATTTCCACCTTCAGACAGCATAGGAACCAGGAACTCCACCAACAATTTGTATTAGCAAAATGTCACAAGTATACAATAGAGCTCTTCTGAAAGGGTTTCACTACAACCGACCCTCAATACGTTCTTTGAGGGGATATATATACAAAAATGGGATACAAAATATCTCAATAGTGAGTTATTTTGCAATAAATTGCACCACCAACTCTCTTACAAAAAGTAAATGAAAGATATAACTACAGCATTTAATGTTGAGATGGCAGCTATCTTTCTGTCAGACAACTTTTGACTTTTTGGCTCAGGAAAGTTGGCTGTTAGCTGTGCCTTTAATTCTGTGTTAGTTGAGCCTGTTGTCTGAGTTCTTTGGTGAGTCATTGTACAGATGCTTCCTGTGATACCTGCGTGCTGATTTGTCTGTTGACCTATACTGTGACTGAGATCTGAATTTTCACAAAAAGGAATGATATGATGAGATCACCTGGGTAGAATTTCCAGCATTGCCTACCACCAATCAGCTGGAGGTAGCTGATGTCTCCTTATCTTTACCAGTGTTTCATCTGCTTCTGTATATTTGTAGAAGTTTGGAGGCACCTAAAACAGATGATTTATCTCATGCTCAATAAAAAATAGATTTTCTAATTTTTCATACAGAGACTGCCCAGAGGGAGGCTCTGCTTCTTTTGTGGAGCTGTTGGATGCTGTTATTTGATTCTCAACATAATTGTTGATCCTTGTGATATACTGATTATATGACAGCAGTTGTCCTGCGTCAGTCACTAGGCTTGGCAATCCTTTATCCTGTAATACTATCATCTTTGCCCTGAATTCATCAATTTCTGCCTTCATCTCCTGACATTTTCCTTCTAGTGTTTGAGTGAAATTCCTCAAAGTTAGCACTTTCTTAGCTGTCAGGATAGTGTCTGTTCTTCTGTTTATTTCTAGAGCTGCCAATTCCTCCCTAGTGTGGTTATTGAGGAAATGTATCATTTTATTGGCTTGCTCAGGCATGATTCCTAGTGTTGTTCTGGCTCTTTGTATTTCAACATGAGCCATGCCTATTAGTTCAACTTGCTCATGTATTGCATGGATTAACCTCCATTGGTCATGGATTGATTGGCCAATTTTGGCCCAAATTATCTTCTTGATTTCTGCTAAGGTCTTGCCTAGAAGCAATTCCTTTTCCAAAGTTTTTACTTTTGCCTCCAAGGCCTTTATTTCTCTCTGCTTTTCTGCCACTTTCATCTTGGACTTGTCATAGCTGGCCTCTATCTTGGCCAGTCTATCCTTGGCTTCATTTATTTCTATCACTTGAGTTTCAAGCTCCTTGACAGCTTTCATCAAGTCCTCCATACTCATGCTAGATTCTGCTGCTGTTGTTGCTTCTGTTGCCTCTGTTGCTGATGTGGCTGTGGTTGGTGCTGGAATGGCAGGAGGGGCTGCTGCTGCTTGTGAAGGAGGGACAGGGCCAAGAGTTTTAGAAGTTTGAGGAGGCTGGGAGGTTGATTCTCCCTTCCTACCTTGCCATGCTTTCTCCAATTCTCCTTCCATCTCTAGTATTCTTTGATTCATCTTCATAAGTAAATCCATGGTGTCATCAAGTTGTTTTTCCTGTGCAAGTTCTGCAGTGTCAGGGTGAATGGTTGGAGGCAGCTTTGCCTGCTTTCTCAGTGCAGCAATATCATCCTCCTTCTTTTTCATAAGGGCCCTAACACCCTTTGGATCCTTTGGATCATGCCCTAGATCAATGATTATGTCTTCCAACGTTTTTATTCTGTTGTCCTTAGCTTGGGAATACATTCTTTCTAAATCCAACTGTGTATTTGTATTCTTCAGCGATTCTTTCAACTTATGGGCTAGCATGGCCTTGTATGCAAGTGTGGCATACACCATTTCCCCTGTTTGCTTGTGCAGCTCTATCTGATCCATTGGATGTATGTCTTTAGAAAAGACCTCCAAGTTTGTTCTTAGGTAATCTGCAGAGGTTTTGGGATGTGGAACTTTAGGCTTTAAATGAGTAAAAATCATTTTGTCCTCCTTGATGTCGTATGTTGCCATCAATCTTTGTTTTTTTGAGGGAGTTGCCTTCAAGAATTGATCATAGAGTTGTACTCTCAACAATGCATTTTGTGCTTTGATCTCCATGAAACCCCCTTTGATACCAGCTAGTTGCTTGCCTTGCTGCCTTGAGGAGGATACCTCTGTGCCTTGCTGCATGGTCTGTTCCAGCTGAAATGAACTAGTGGCAGTTTGCTGGTTGGATTGTCTTTCTCTGTTTTGGCTTTCTGCTCTTTCCTCACTGATGTCTTCTTCCTCTGTTTCAGGGTCAATTCTTAGCCTCTTGGCCTCTGGTTGTTGTGTTGACCACTTGGAGGTGTGACCTCCTCTCTATCTCACTTTTTTCCTCTCTCTTCATTAAGAGGTGTTTGCAAAACTGGGATTTGGGGTGGTCCAGTTTGCTGTAAAGGGGCTTGCCCTTGACTTTGATCCTTTGAGGTGTTGGGCTGCCCTACCTATGTCTCTTGCTGTTCATCCATTATCTCTTTTCATTTTGCTGTAGTGGTGGTTGTAGATGCTTGCTGGGTAGTCTGTGCAGCTGCAGTAGTGGATGTGCCTTCTCCTACTTGGACTGGTTGCTTGAATATGACCTGCTGACAAGAATCCAAGTCAAGAGTTTTCTCTAAATATTTTACAATCTGCTCCATTTTCTCTTCCTGAGTAAATTCTTCTACTATTGTATCAGGCACCCATTCATCTTGGTTAGAAAAGTGTTGTATTTGTGGATATGGACAATGTTTATAGGCTAGCAGCCTATACTTGACTCTCCTAGCACTGATAAAGCCTTCAGAGTCATAAGGGACCCACCAGAAGCTCCTTTTGAGTTTAAGATGTTACCCCAATATTTGATCAGCTTCTTGCCAACCATCTTTCTTGTTCATGATGAATGGGCCTAGGTGGTCTCTGAATTTTAGATTGGCTTTCTTCTTGGCACTTGGAAGTGTGTAAGGTCAGAATTGATGAGTTTCCTATAGTATTCCAAGGCAAACAACCTCACAGGCACATACTTTGGGAGCCTGTAGCGATAGAGCTCACAACCATAGATTTTGATGACTGTGTGATTTTGGTATAAATACCAATCACCTATTTTGTAGTTCCTGGACAACTGTAAGATTTTCTGCATATCTTTGGACAATCTGGCAGGAGGAGACCTCTTCAAGAGGCATGTAACCGGATAGACAAATTGGTCAATAAATTAATAGTAGGAGTAGGGAGAGATCTGGACTTGATGAAAGACTGAAGACCAGAAGATGACAGATCTCCTCTCACCCTGTGAATCCAGCTTCTTAATGGGGCACTGGAAGCAATCTGTTTGATAGTACAAGAAGAGGTGATAGATGTATGATGAATATTTAAATATTTCTTCCCTGTCCATCCTCAGCAGTTGGCCATGTATCTTGTTGGCAATAAACTTGGCATAATTGTATTTTACAGCGGGAGGCTTCCCAAGGCTATATGCAGACAGCATAACCAGCACAGTTTCATCAACATGCTCATTTGTGGAGAACCCCAACACAGAGGTTAGCATGTCCACCAGCAGCTTGCCTACCTCATTGAAATTTGTATATGAAAAAGGAGGTGGCCCAGAAGGTTGGCAGTCTGCTTTCATGAAAGTTTTGGCAACTGCAACAATGTTTGTGCTAGAGAGCTTGGAGCCCTCACCCAGCAAATACTTTATAGAAAAAGGGTATAGCAGCTGGGTTTGCTTGTAATTCAGCATCTGATATATGGAGTCTGGTGTTATGTAAAAGAGGATGCTCCTAGATGGAGACTTTACAGCTCTGAGCTTCTGGTCATAATTTTTTGCACAGAGGTGAATGACTTCAGGAAAGACATTTACAGATGGTAAGAAGTAGGTAGGCAGGTTAGACTCCCAGATTCCATACATGTCACTGTTGTCCAAGTGACTATTCCTCAGCTGGCAGAAGGTCTGTAAGTGGTTCCTCTCTGCCACAAAATCTACAATGAGGAAATCACTGTCTACAAGTGGCATAGCTTCCAGATCCTTACTGGGTGGATTAATAGGAGCAACATCAAGAGCAGATGAAGTGGCCATGATTGATTTAACTGGATATTTGCTTGAGCTTAGGATTTGTGCAAAGGTCGAGGAATACCCACTGAATTGTGTTTGAAATTAAGTAGCTCTGAGAGTATGAGGAAACTCTTTTCAAGTTTGATGAACTGTGGGGCACTCTGTTAGAAGAAACCAGAGTGTTTCAAGCTAATAAGTTGGTTTTTCAAGGGAAACTTTGAAAACAGGGATGAGTGTGCAGTTTTATGGGCTTTTAGCCGGTAGCTCGGCTTCTTCAATTAGTTTTTATGGTGAATTTCATAGAAGGGCACAGGTTTCTTGCAGAGCCTTGTGGTGCAGGGATTTTACCAGGTCTTTGGGTGGTTTCAGTGGACAATTTATCTGTGAGGAGCTTATGCAGAGTTTTTTACAGGAATTTAGGAGAAAAAATGGGAGAAATACGGGTAAAGTGGGTCGCTTGCGGCAAATACCTGGATTTCTCGGTGCAGGAGGCGTCAAGCTGGATCAATTGCAGGTATTTGGGTCGACTTTGAGGGCGGCAACAACTTTGGTGGATGAATTCTCGATTTCAGCAGTAAACGACGTCTTTTGCATGCAAACTGCTCCGAAAACGATGAATAAAAATGACAAACAACGGTCATTTCCAGACTTTTTATGAATTTTTGGCCCTTTGGCGCCTTTTTGGCGATGACGTCAGCATGACGTCATCGGTGGGTCCAGGTATAGCAGGGTGACGTGGCAGCTGACGTGGGTGGCTAGGTGGCGGTGACACGGTGGCAGGGCAGGCGGGTGGACAGACGACGTGGAGGCGCGGTGGTGGATGAGGGGGTGACATCACGCTGACAGGGGTGTGACGTCAGCGAGAGGGAATGGGTGGTAAGCGGTTTCCCTGGTGGCCCCATGGGCGGAAGGTGGTATGAGGGGGGGGGGGGGGGGGGGGGGGGGGGGGCTCCGAACACTGAACAGGATGGCCGACGGTGCGGGGGTGCGGCGGAAAACCGCCAATCCCCAGACGCAAAAGGTCAGGCATATTCTCTGCGAAATCGACCGCCAGTCGTTGGATTGCGTCGCTTATGATCGGACGGTTGGCGGGGAGAGTGATGCGATGGCGCGTTAAGGCAGGGGGACCCGCCGATTATTTTAATGTTTTTTAAATATAATGCGCGCGGGGTGGGTTTTAACATAAGGTTTCGGGTAAGTTTAATAATGTTTTGATTTAAAAACATTACAAACACAAACTTTAGAGCGGAAAAGGGGTAGGAAGGGTTGATGAGGGCGGGGATTTAAATTTTTGAGTCTTAGCCATAGCTTTTTAACAAAAACCCCTAGTTTAGGGTTATAGAGGGTTAATATTAACCCCTGATGGATTAATATTCCCCAAGAGAGGGCTATATAGCTATAGTGCTAGGGGGAGGGTATTTATGTAGACTTTTTGGGATTTTTACATAGATCTTTATAGAATTAGGGAAGGGGGATGCTTAGGGAGCTAAAATAATACACCAGTTGTTAATATGACATTTGTGAGGTGATTGTAGGGGTACATACTAAGTTGTAAGAAGTAAAACTTAGGAATGGAAGATGAATGAAATGAGACTAAATATTTTTACAAAAAAAATGTGGCTTCTTTCTCTTGACTAAACTTCATGGTTTGACCTAGTAGCTTGTCATGAACTGAAGTGGAACAAGACACTTGAACAGATCTCAAGGTCCTTGGGGATGTTAGTAAATGATGTTTGGGGGAAAAAAGGGGGAAATTAGACATGCTTCCAATGTTATGTCCTCAAACCTTTGCTATGATGCCAATACCATGAATGGAATGAGTCTTGTACTTGATAAGCCAATTGGTGATGGCCCTTCATTTCTGCAACCTTGCACTACTTACCCAACCTAGTAATCCTAAGATTTTTTCTTCACTTGAAGTGGGTGCACTTGAATTAGCAGACCCTGATTGTTCTCTTTTTCTTTTGACTACCCTCCTATCTAAATCTACCCTTATTTCTTCCAAGGACCCATATTAAGCAGTTGGGCTCCTTCATTTCTCTACCTAGCTAGTCATCTGCCAAGCTTGAGCTGTTTGGACAGGAAACATTCTCTATTCTGCAACAAGCAATTTAAACATGGCATGGTCCAGATTAACCTATTGGGCCATCCATCCAGTATGATTAGCAGCAGTATTTGTAGAGTGTGACACTGCCAAAAGATAGTAGTCGCATTTTGACTGGCCACTTTCCTGGTCTTTAGTTTGGGGTTCATTTTCACTTTTCTCTTGACCATTTGATTTTCTTGCCTTTTGATTATTCTTTTAAGGCATACCCTCTTTTCATTTTTTAATTTTCATAGTATGTACACAAAATATGGAACCTTTGCAGCCTGCAATGATGAACATATTTAGCCCTCCCACTGTCAATCATGAAAGATGAAACCTATTGGTATAGGAACCTAACACATTGTACCCTACAGAGGGACAAAACAGTATGCATAGTACCCTGTACATTGGGAAGGTGATATGCATCACACCCTCTGCATTGAGCTTTCAGTATGGTCCAGTTTTGACCAGTTATGAGCAGTTTTCAGTGGGGGAACTTTTGGGAGATGATAATCAGTTGACCTTGTTCCTTTAGGCAGTGAAGCAACACTTTTAGGGACTTAGGAGCCCTCAGTTTATGGATATTTTTGATTGGGGTTGAAGTGCCCAAAAATGTCTATAACACATTGGTATCTCTTTTTTAGAAATTTTGTCATGTTATTAGAGCTTTATCACTTTACTGAGTTTCCCTTGGATACCTCTAAGCTCAATTTCCTTTCCTTTTGAGAATTTTTTTTAATGAAAATATCTTGAAAATTAAGGGCCATTATTCCCAATGATTGTAATCATTAGACCCCTAATACAACATTAACACCATCCATTTGGATTGCAATCATGGGACTAACCGATAAATACTCCCCCATATTCATCTTAATATTATGGCACTTCTCTAAACAATTTATGGTACCTCCATTTGCAATCATCACTTAAAATTTTGGTGTTGGATCTATAAATAAATTAAGAAGTTTGCCAGTTTGTAATTGAGGAAGTTATGGGTGCTACCTGAATCGATAAATATTTTTACCTTTTCCCTTTTTAGATATCCTTCTATCCTGACAGTCTATGGAGTATTAATGTCAGTCAATGCATGATAAGAGATTGTTGAAGTAGTCTCTTCTAGCTCTAGATCTTGTGAATTTTCCACTTCTTGATCTTCATGATCTTCATAGCCTATGCAGATTACTTTCTTCTCATTGCATTTATACCCCTTATTATAATTGTTGTCACAACTCCCTTTACTCTTCTTTCGTCCATTTGTTGAAGAGTTAACCTTGTGATTTAGGAGAGGGAGCATGATTTTCTCTAAAGTTATTAGTGACCAATTTTCTAGTGGCCATGTTTTTACTTTTGAATTTCCTTGATAGACTGAAAGAATTCTCTAGAGACTTAGGTTCAAAGAGATGCACCTCATGTTGGATGCTTTCCTTTAAAGTTCCCATATAGAGGTCCAATAAATTACCCTATGAAATATTTTTTACTCTAACTTTTGGAATTGTTGAATGTGCTCTATAACTGAACCTCTTTTTGAAGATTTACAAATTGACTAAAGAATATATTGCTCTTAATATCCTCATAATATCAATTCCTTTGTAAAAATGGACCAATATACGACATAATCAATTTTCCTTTCACAAATCCATTGATACCATACACATTGGTCTTGTTCTAAAAACATGGATGCAATATTTAACTTTTGTAAGGATGCCACGTAGTGTAAATAAAAGTATTGCTCCATGTGAAATATTTGAGTTACAAGATCATTACTATCAAAATTCCTTATATCATTATTTGGAATGTTGTAGTTCCTTGATGTTGACTTAAAGCCCTGATAACATGGATCTTGGATTGAAAATTCATTATTATGGTTATGCGATTGATATTTGTGTTCTCCCATTGTGATAGAATATTCCCCATATGAGGTTGAGTCTCTACACCATGCTTCTCTTTATGTTCATGTTTTCCTTGGATTTCCGCATCCTTTTTTCGGTGAGATTTTAATAAAATGTTTTGTAATTATTTTATTTCTTCCCTCATGGATTTTTGTATATCTTCCTTGACATTTTCCACTTCTTTTTTATTTTCATTCACCTTCCTTTCAATTTCTCATTAATTTTTTTGAGAGCTTGATAAATCCACCTTTTTCAACATATTACCATCCATTTCATTAACTTTCTTCTCTAATTGAGATAACCTAAATTCCTTCATAAGTCCAATATGAGCCTTTGGTAAGTTTAATTGGTATAGTGGCTTTCTTTAGAGGCATGTAGGAAAATATATAGCAATACTCTTCCTTATCACAACTTTTAGTAAAAAAAGAAAAAGAATATTTTAATCAACAATTAGGTCACTTGTAAGTTACATACCTTAAAAAAATTAATTTGGAGAATATCTTAATGGTTGAAAATTTTCTTGATATATATCTGAGATTCGAGCCAAGTGAAAGTTATAGTATCTTTCCCAAAATTTGTTGATTTTTAGCATCTGCCTGCAAACAAACTTGTATAGCATTCTGCATGTCCAATTCTTCAATATAATTTTAAAATTTGTACATTAAGTACTTTTGTATGTCTCCTAAGATCATTAAAGATTCCATAGCCTGAAAAGTCCTAGAAAAGAAGATATAGAAAAAATTATATGTTGACTTGTTAAAATCTATTTTGGGATTATTCACAAACCTTGACTTCCAAAGGGTATAACTCCAAAAGTATAGTGAAACAAATTCAGAAATTTCAAATAGATGTTCCATGAGATTTCTTCTTAACATGAACCAAGTTTCACTATCTAAAACCTCACAAAAAATGTTATTGCGAAAATGAAAACGTGACCTATTTGAAACTGATTTTAAGAGCATTTAGGAACCCTAATTTGCTTTGAGCATATATCTGAAATTATAGCAAACCAAGATCTAAAATTTGAACCAAATGTTCATCGAGATTTCTCCTCAATATGTACCAAGTTTCACTTTTTGCAATATCCTAGAAAATTTAACTTCCTTTAGAGCACTTATATCTCTGCTTGTAACGTTTTATCTAGAGATAGAGAAAATAGATGTAGAGACAACATTTATGCATGGTGATTTGGAAGAATAAATCTAGATGAAGTAGCTCAAAGTATTTGTAATAAAGGGTAGGAAGAAGCTATTCTACGAGGAAATCTATTTGTGTTCTAAAGTAGTCACCAAAGATGTGGTACCAAAAATTTGACATATATATCCAAGAATTGGGATTTGTCAAAATTCAAGTTGATGACTATGTATATCTCAACTCAGAAGGAAAATGTTTAGTATATGTTGTTGAGAAATCCTTTAGGGCATCCGAGATAGATTTTTATTATGATGATTTATCTTATCTTGAAATTTTATTGTGAAGTTTATTATTCTTCTTTCTAATTATTAAGTTCTTACCATTAAGACAAATGCCAAACAACGTTAGATCACAAACACAAAAGAGAACACAAGATGTAGGCACTCACCCAGGGCAAAACCCCTATGAAGCTGAAAACCCAGTGAAACTCTTCCAATAGTAGAGCCAAATCAAATTGAGACAATCTTGACCTAAGACAAAGACCTTACCTCCATCCATCAAGTCAGACCTCAAACCATCCATCCAACTAGTCAACTAGGGCTTTAGTCCTTCTGTAATTCATTATGTAATCATAATATTGTGCCTTCATCCTGCAAGCCTTTAATCCTTTCACGAGTGTGATAGAATAAAAATTTTTTAGGCTTCTTCCTTCTTCGTTGGGCCTTTCCTTCTCTTTCTTGCTTTTGGATAGGCTTCTTTTGATATTAACACCTAATTGGAAGGTGAGGCTCCTCTGCTCTCTTTCTTTGAATGGAAATGGATTCAAGTACAAAGGAGTGAGACCTATGGCCCATGGGTTGCTACAATATACAAACCATCTTTGTTTTCTATCTCTCTATCCACTCTCAACTACTCTTCTCATCTATGGGAAAATGCACTCAAATAGAATGACATCCATTTTCCTCCTAGTGGCCCAATTATAACACAACCCAATAGATAATTAGGGTTTAAATTTGACCCGTTCAACCCTCAATATGATTTACAACTTGACTTTTCTATAGTATTCTTGAGTGTCCATGTGGCTAGCACCTTCTCCATGAGTAAACGAGGATTATGTGGCATCCTCTCAAATTATGGTGGTCAATTTCGGTAGGCATAACTTTCTCATACGAGCTTCGATTGAGGCGGTTCTTTCACTATTGGGAAGATATTAATGGGTATATTATGGAACCTTAGGTCCATAAACGACAAACATTGGTCATTTAAGGACTCAAAATGGCCCCTAAAGTTTTTTATCCAAAAATTTCCAAATTGGGACCATTAGTCAAAATTACCCTGCAAGATGATTTCTCCAAATTTTCTACTTTAAAAGCATTGAGATGGATGATAAATAATATATTGATCCAATTTGGATCATACTTCCCCATTTTAGGAGGATTTTGGTCCACGAAATCTTTTAACGAATGAGGGGATGAAATGTTTCCTCTACCTTCTCCCTAGAATACCATTTAGCCTTGTTTGGAAGTTGTACTTTGAACCTAATCTACCAAAGGCCATGTTACTCATGTCTTGTAGTTCTAGACCTATTTTGTAAAACTGTATCATCTGTCAACTTTGCTTGAGAATTTGGTGCTAAATCCTCTACAAAAGCTAGGACTTTTTCCTTTTCTTGGTCCAGTATGGAAAACTCATAGAGTTTCAAATTCTTTACTTTCACCACTAAGTAAATGCACATGTATGGGCGTAGATTGAGCCTATAGGCACTATCTCCCATATTATTCAATATCTGAAAGGGAAAATATCCTAGAGCCTTGATTTTCTTACCATGACCCTATAGACCTTCCTTGTTCAATTGTAACCATATTTTGTCTCCCACCTTAAATTACTTCTTTGTTTTATGTCGATCATGCTTGCCTTTGTAGTTTTCCAATGACTTTTACATTGTCTCCTATACTTGTATGGATTTTTTTGATTTTCTCAACAAAAATTTCTACCCTTAACGAATCCCCTATAAGATCCCTCCTAAATCTTCCTTTCCATGTGCAATATCCAAAGGTGAAGGTGGAAAACATCTAAAACGAGTTTAAACTTATGGAATTACTAGTAAAAGTGTGGATTTTTTTATTATAAGAGTGTCATATAGATACTAGATTTACACCTGAAGCCTTTGGATGCTTTTGATTGTAACCCCTCAAAAGATGCATAAAAGTCTCGTTGAATACTTTTGTTTTCCCATCTGTTTATGGATGGAATGTTGTAGACCTCTTCAACTTCATGTCTATCTTATCCCATAATGTAATACAAAAATCTTATGTCCCTATCTAAAATAATGCTCCTTGGCATCCCAAAGTGCAGTCAAACCTGTCCAAATAACAAGTTTGCTCCTTCTTTCCCATTGATGGTCTTTTTATAGGGCACTATAACACACATCTTGTTGAACCTGTCAACTAGCATGAACAAGTAGTTATGCCTGTGCCTAGTTGTTGGTAAACCGTGCACAAAGCCATGTAAATGATTTTCCAAGGATGAGTAGGTACATGCAAGGGATGGTATAGACCATGTTTCATGTTACTATGGTTGTTGGTACAACAAAGCATGCATCCTCTTATGAACCTAACTACCTCTTCTTGCATGTTTGGCCAATACACATATCTCTGGAAGTTGGCCATTGTCTTCTCTACACCAAAATTCCCTAGAACTTTGGAGGTGTGATCCTCATTGATCAACTATAATCATTCATCTTTAAGAACAAATAACATATCTAACCTATAGATCAACCTATTTTAGAGATGGTAGTCAACTATGCTATCACCATCATGCACAGGACTCTAGCTTTGCAATGGATGAAACAATTCCTTGAAATCCTCATCTTTTGTATATATGCCTCTTTGTATGTATCATGGGTAAAAGGCTCCATGTGCATAAGAGTTGCGAAAGTTGTGATTGTTGATGTGAGTGGCCCTGAAAGCATGTTGGCTAAATTGTTTGTGTTTTCCTTCTTACACTTGATCACTAAATGATTTTTTTGTAGAAACCCCATCCACTTGTAATTCCTAGACTAGTTTAGCTTACTTTGGTCTTGCAGGTATTGTAGTGGTTGGTAATATGCGTGGATTAATGTATCCTTTCCCATCAGATAGTGTTTCCACTTCTTCACAACTTGCACGAGGGCATAAAATTCCTTGTTGTAGGTAGGGTAGTTAAGAACCACCCCATGAAGTACTTCAAAATGGCAGCATAGAAGCCTTCCTCTCTGTATCAACACTACTCCCATAGCACATCCACTTTGTCTTCACTTTAAAGGGACGTTGCATGTTTGGTAATGATTGAACTAATGCTCGACTGATCTTCAACTCCTCAAAGCCCTTTGTTGACCTTTCCCCCACTAGAAACTCTTGCCAGTGATTGATATATCGTGGAGTGGTGTTGCTACTACTGAAAATGAGGTTATGAATTCCCTCAGGTGCCATGCTACCCTAATCCAACACTTGACCTGAGAAACATTAGTAGGATCCAACCACTTCATGATGGTCTCCATCTTGGTAGGGTCTATCTTCAATTTTCGACACCTATCACATATCCCAGACACACCAAAGACCATTGTGCAAACTCACACTTCTTGAGATTTTCTAACAATAGGTGCTTGTTTAGTGTATCTAACATGTACACCAAATGTGAGATGTGATATTCCTAGGTCGCACTATATAACAATATATCATCCAAAAAACAATAACAAATGGATCTATAAAAGAGTGAACTATATCATTAATTAACCTAATTAACTGGTGCATTACATAGTCCAAACAATATGAATAACCACTCATACAAACCTTGCCTCGTTTTGAAGGTAGTCTTATAATTAGCTTCTTCTCTTACCAAACCTAGTGATAGCCTCACTTTAAGTCTAATTCGATGAAGTATTTGTCTTGTTGCAACTGATCCAACAAATCATCTATCTTGTGCAAGGGGTAGTTGCTCTTGAGCGTAATTTTGTTTAATACCCTTTAATCAATATACATTTTCCAAGTCCCATCCTTCTTTGGCATAATGATGATGGGTGACCCACATCTTGAGGTACTTGGCAAAATGACACCCTATTACAATAATTGTTGAAACTGCTTCTTCACTTAAATTGCCTCTATAACAAACTTCCTATACAACCCAATGTTTAGTAATGGAGAGTTTGGGGAGACTTTGGCAATAGCTAAATCTCATACTTCAGTTCCCTCTTTGGTGGTAGCCCTTTGAGCTCCTAGAACACACCCCTGTATGCCTGTATCAACTCTTCCAGCTGTTTTTTTTGTTCTTTAGTACACCCCTCAAGGGATGGCTTAACTCTCATGGACTCTTTTATAGACTAATTTTCTCTTAAAAATAACAAATCATATATCTTGCTAGAACTAATCAACTTTTTGGCATGGTTAGAACTTACTAGTGAGATCTTTGACTTGCCCTTGTGCGTTGATGATGAAGGATTTTTCATCCTTGATGAAGGGACACTGGTTGGCCCTATGTAAGAATATCACACCCTGTATGTATATATAAGGATTCCCAAACACATCACCACATACATATAGTGGTACTGCATCCAATTCTACTCCATCAATAAAGTCAACACTAATAGCGAATTTGATTTGGCATTGCTTGGTTACCTTTATCATTGCCTCCTTGTTGATCCATCCTAATGGATATGTGATCTAAAATTAAAAATTGAAGGTTTCTTGACATTTTTTGCAAACTAGTTTATGTCTTGTGTGAAATGGATTGAAATTGCAAAAGCACAAAATTTAGTAACTTTAGTTAAGTTTTGCAGATTTAATTAGAGAAAAATAGACAACATGAAACATCATAAAACAACAATTTGATGATGGAGTTCACCCCTCCTAGGCTACGTCTCCAGGTCCAACTTCCAATGCTGGCCTTTTAAATTATATGCTCAAAATGTCAATTACATCAACATATAATGCTCAAATCACAAAAATAATGCTGCCATTGTGTCAAGAATACCCAAAACCCCGTGTAGGCTCTTCTTGGGCCAAAAAAGGTTGAAAATGGCTAAGTTAGGCCTCCTTCTCCATTTCTCTATTATCTACCCTCCAAAATGACCAAAACTGGCTAAATTGATAACGAAATCCTCCTTTGGTGTCTCCGCTAGGCGACAATCTGGCGCAGTGATGGAAAAAATTACACTGAAATAAATGCAATTTGTCAGACTATTGTTGGGCAATGCAACCCCAACTTCCACCCCTTTAATGGTCAAGTGGCCAGGGGTGCGGGCCAGAGGCCACTTTCCCGCCAACTTGTGTGCTCCTGGTCATGTGACAAGTGATAGGACCGCGAGTTGGGGCGCATGTAGGGTGAAACACGTCTTGCCCCTCCATTGTAATAGCCGCCAATTATGTTAACCGTTGGGATCAGGGGCCGGGCTATCCGCCTGCCCCTCCACCTCTGCTATACTTCGTGGTCATGTTTTGTTCTGTATAACCATCAAACCGTTACACATCATTACAAAGCGCTCATCCATACGGCTAATAACTAATTGCGTGGTCTAACGGTAAGTTGTTCCACTATTCTTCCAGAGGTCACGGGGTCGGTCGGACCCTTAACAAAATTTTGAACAGGCCTTGAGGGCCATGTGGCGCCTTGCCATTAGCGACACCTCCTGATTAGTCGATCCAAAACACAAACACCAATAAAAAAATTGCCAACCCGACCTGTATGACCATGCCATGTGTTAGCATGGGATTGGCTCATTTGACATTCATACTACCCATTCAACCTGCTGATTTAGTGCCACAACATCGTATGACCTTCCTATTCAGCTGCCCAATCAACCCTGCAAGTTGAATTTTTAATTTTTCACCAAAAACCCCCTCACTTTCCTGATCTCAATCCACCTTACTTTAGTTGGATTGGCACCTTTGTGCCCCACTCAAAGATACTCCACATTGCCTCTACATGAAGTCTTGATGCACCTGTCAAGAATTGAGTCTTCCTACGACTCATCTAAATGTTCAAGAGAAAAATCTTCAATATATGGAATTTGAACATTCTATTCATGATCATCAATAATTAGAGGCTCATACAATCTCAAGTTTTCCACATTCACATGAAAATAAATTTACATGTAAGGTGGCAAATATAATCAGAAAGCACTGTTACCAATCTTCTCCAAGATTTTGAAAGGACCATATCTGATTGGCTTGAGCTTTTTACCTTCACCTTGAAGTCTTTCCTCGCTGATATAAAACCAAACTTGATCTCTCACTTGGAAAACATGATCAACTCGATGCTTCTCATGCCTTGCTTTGTACTTTGCTTTTATCACGCTAGTCTTGTACTATGTTAGGCCAGGAAGTAACTCTCTAATAGGCAGTAAAACGGATTAGATACATTTCATTAGGTATGCTATTGTTATATACAAAAGGGTGTGACTGCTCAGTTCATCTTCTGATGACTGTTCACATTCCTAATTTAACTATTTACATAAATTCACCCAATAGTGAGGATTAGGTGTCAACATTCCCCCCCTTAATCTGAAGGGATGTTGGCGAGTCCAAGCATCGTTCTGAATCTTTTAAGTTTTTCTCTTCCAAGCGCTTTGGTGAATCTGTGCAAAACCTTTTGCCACAAGCCTAACTTTGTGCTTGTCAAGTGAGCCATCAGATTTGTAATTGTTCTTGTAGACCCACTTGCAGCCAGTTGGTTTGGTTCCAAATGGAGGATCAACCAGCTTCCAAGTGGCGTTCTTTATGAGGGCATCATACTCCTTTTGCATCGCTTCTTTCCATTCATCATGAGAAGCAGCTTCTTTAAAGGAAGTTGGTTCAAAATCTGTAGACAAGTTCAATTCACAATCATAAGAAACATCCATATCAATAGGTGAATTCGAGTCATCTACATCTCCTCCATTTTGTCGGTTTGAATTTCTGGTTCCTGTTTTTCCAATTTCATCAGGATGAACACTTTCAAGTGTCTTCGTCAACCACTTTGGGGTACCTTTCTAAGATGGTCCAGGCTGCTCTATTGATTGAGTTGGGACTGAATCAAGATTGAGTCTCCCAATTCTATCAATTACATCACTTAAAG
>APFE031726120.1:6068-17082 GCA_000404065.3 Pinus taeda | reverse complement strand
TTTTCTTTATGAGCAAGGCACACAGTCTCTTCAGAAGACTCAGGGGTTGTCTTCTTTCCAAAATCTTTCTCTCTTTCAGCAAACTTTTTCACAAGAGAGTCAAAGGTTATATCTTTGTGATTTCCATTTGCTTGCAAAGACTCAAGATAATTGGAGTAAGTAGGATAAAGTGCCTTGAGACAAGCAATAAGAGGGATATCCAGCTCAACTTTAGTGGATTTGATATCATGCATTATAGACTTTACTTCAGATGCAAGAGCAAGAGGATCATTATTTTGCAGTTTAAGAGTGAAGAGTTTAATCATGAGTTGGACAACTTCAAGTGTAGAATGTGAGTCATAGAGTTCTTTCAGCTTTTGTAGGGCTTCAAAGGCAGTTGAATATGACGAAATGTGGCGACTCACCTCTTCATTTACAGATGCTGCGATTAATGCATAAGCTTTGTTGTCCTTGTTTTCCCAAATGACGAGCTCTTTGTCTCAGGTAGGCTGTACTGGCTCATTGTCTCCTTCTCCGACACACACTCCTTTCCACAACTCATTGAAGATGAGGGTGTGTTTTATCATCCGGGACCATTCAGGATAGTTCTCCTTGCCAGTGAGAACTATTCCTACCATGGAGATGATTGAATGCATTCTGTAAAAAAAACTTTTGCTGATAGAAAAGAATACTTTTGCCAATGTACTCAAAAAGGCATTCTCAAAATATTTCAAAACCACAATGTGACCCATATAAATCCATCATTGTATAAATTAACCTCCCATAAACCTCATATAAGTTTCATATAAGTCCATCATATAACTCTCATAAAACTTCACCTTATAAATCTTATATAAATGTCATAAAACTTCACCTTATAAATCTTATATAAATCTCATAAAAATTTTCCTATAAATACCATGGTCATGCGCATTCTTTGAACTGTAATTTACAGCGGTCAACCTCAGCAAAGCATCAAGCATATGAATGGCACCAGCAATCAAATCGGATCCAACTGTAGCGACAGAAGCACAAAATCTCGGTTGAAAATGGAATTCGAACTATTCAAAGCTGCATTCGATTTTTTTTTTTTGAAACAACAGCATTTGAACTTATCAAAATGTATTTGAAACCATTCGAACTTATTTAAAAACAACACTTCAAAACCATGCACATTGTTCATAAAATTGTCAGGCTGCATTTATTTGAAAACAACAGCATTCATTGAAAGCACCACGAACAAGGGAAGAGACCTGGGCTCATCAACGCTTGGGCTCATCACGCTTTTAGGTAGCATTTATTTGAAAACAGTCATAACTAGCGTTTGAAAACTTATTTGAAACAAGCAGCAAACGCATTTGAAACAGTTGTGATACCGCTTGGCTCACAATCACGCTTCCGCTGCTGGGCTCATCACGCTTCAACAACGTTAAGCAACAAACATATGAACAGTAATTGCAAAAAATGCGCTGGTAACCAAATAAAATCAGGTAGCATTCAAAACGTTATTGAGCTGCGACCTGGGCGCACACACCATTCACTATTCCCATACACATTTGATACACATTGTTCATAAAATATGACAACGTTAAATCACAGGACAACGTTAATCAAGCGTTACACAGCCAATTCAAGAATTAACCAAGCGTTACACAGTCAATCACCATTGATCCCATCACGATTTCCCATGGCAATCTAGCGCAACACGGATTGCAGTCATACAAAATGCAGTAAAACGCAATAAGGAGGAGCAGTTAGGCGTTGAGGTAATGAATCACAACGCAGAGGACAGAGGCATTGAGGACAACGCTCACTTCAGAACGACAGAGGGACAACACTCAGTGGATTAGTGCTCAGACCAACGTACATCCCACAGTAGCAAAAATGAAGGGAGTTACAACTTATTTTGAGAGCTGGCTCTAATACCATGTCAGGCCAGGCAGTAAATCTCCAATAGGCAGTAAAAATGATTAGATACATTTCATTAGGTATGCTATTGTTATATATAAAAGGGTGTGACTGCTTAGTTCATCTTCTGATGACTGTTCACATTCCTAATTTAACTATTTACATAAATTCACCCAATCGTGAGGATTAGGTGTCAACATACTCCTTGATGCACTAGCTGAATTTGTTCAATGACATCAATATGTCCATCTACTGCAATATCTTTACCAAAGATGAAATCCAAAGAAGACTCTGGCAAATAACGCAAACAAACTTCAAATGGATATACTTGTGTAGATGAGTGTTTGGCACGATTGTAGGCATGCTGGATGTAATGAAAATGCTCATCCCAAAGTTTAGGATGCTTACCACAATATTCTCTAAGGAGATGCACTAAAAATCTGTTCACTACTTCTGTTTAGCCATCGGTATGTGGATGAAATGTGGTGCTCTTCTTCAACTTTGTGTCCTTGAGTTCCCATAAACTTGACCAAAATTTCTTGAAAAATTGAGAATCTCAACAAAAAGTAAAAGAAGTGAGCAACCCAAATTGCACCCATACATTTTGGAAGAACATCTTTGCGGTATGTTCAGTTGTAACCTGTTTTTTACATGGCATCAACACACACATTTTGTTGAAACGATCCACAACAACATATAGATAATCATGACCTTTCCTAGACATTGGTAGTCCCCCTACAAAATCCATAGAAATACTTTCCCAGGGACTAGAAGGAATAAAAAGTGGAGCATACAAACCCAATTTTCTATTGCTAGGCTTGCTAGTAGCACACATGGAACAACTATTTACATATCTTGAAACACTTTCATTCATGCGAGGCCAATAAAAATACCTCTGAATGTGTGTAATTTTTTTACCTACACCAAAGTGACCAAAAATAAGAGAAGCATGGGATTCCCTTATGACATTGACTCTTTCACCCTGTGGAACACATAACTTGCCAAGATGATACAACAACTTGTTATGAACATGATAATCCAACTCTTCAACATGATTTCCTTGACTCAAAGTTGCATAAACATCTTTAAAATCTTCATCTTGAGCATACTGTTCAATATAGCTTTCATGCATGATTGAGTTATGCTTAAGAATAACATATGCATTAACAATAGGCCTTGATAGCATATCAACAACTTTGTTGTATATACCTTTCTTGTACATGATTACCAAATGAAATTGTTGTAGGAATCCCATCCAATAATCATTTCTTTACCCATCAAATAATGCTTCCATTTCTTCACACTTTGTACCAAAGCATACAACTCTTTATCATAAGTTGGATAGTTAATTACTACATTAGTAAAGGTTTCAAAATGATAACAAACAAGCTTACCATGTTGCATGAAACCTGCTCCCATTACATAATCGCTTGCATCTGTTTGAATCTCAAATGGCTGCTTAAGATCTGGAAGTGATAGAACTGGTGTTGTATTGATTTTCTCTTTCAATGTGTCGAAGGCTTTCTGTTGCTTGCCTCCCCACTAAAATACATGTTTCATGCTTGTCAGAGCATGTAATGATGTTGCAATGAATAAGAAGTTAGCTATAAATTTTCTCCAATATTGGGTTGCTCCCACAAAGCTCCTAACTTCTGTTACATTGTTGGGTTTAAGCCAATTCACAATGAATTCAACTTTTGAGGGATAAATCTTCAATTCACCCCCTCCTACCTCCTACAATATGATCCAAATAAACCAAAGAGGTTTTCCAAAATTCACACTTAGACATCTTCAAATACAACTTCTTTTTTTCAACACATCTAAAACTTGTTTCACATGCTTGATCTCTTCACGAGTCTCACTGAAAATTAGAATATCATCTAAGTAGACTAAGATAAAATCATCTAGGAATGGTCTCAATACATCATTCATAACTCTCATGAATGTTGCAGGTGCATTGCAAAGCCTAAACGACATAACTAACCCATTCAAACAAACCTTGTTTTGTCTTAAAAGTAGTTTTCGAAATACCATCATCAACAATCCTTATCTGATGATAACCACTTCTCAAAACTAACTAAGTAAAGTAAATGACATCCTTTAACTGATCTCGCAAATCATCAATGCGATGAAGAGGATAACGATTATTTACAGTGATCTTGTTCAAAGCTCTAAAATCCACACACATGCGCCATGTACCATCCTTCTTTGGAACCAAGAAAATAGGAGACCCACAAGGAGATGTGCTAGGCTTGATGACCCCTTTGTCAAGCAACTCCTGACTTTGCTTCTTGATTTCTGCATTCTCCAAAACATACATTCTATACATTCCAATATTTGGAAGTGGTGAATCCTTATGCAAGTGGATCTCATGTTGGATTCCCCTTTTAGGAGGAAACCCTTCAGGTTCTTGGAACATCTTGTCACAAGTATTAACAAATTCAACCAATTCATGCTTGAGTTTAGAATCACATCCTGTGAAAGCTTTAGATTCAACAATATCTTTAGCTTTAATAATCAACAACACAAAATTCTTACTAGCATTACAAGAATTTTTATCTGACGAACACTTACAAGAGATAAGTTCATCTTCTTGCGATGTGCTCTAACAATATACTCAATTCCATCTTTAAAAAGATGATATTTGTTCTCATGATGATAGAATATGGTTTTCCAGTCATACAAGTATGGACTCCCTAAAACAATTCCAGATATGTCAAGTGGTACAACATCAAGCTCTACCTCATCTATAAAATTTGCAGTGATGGTGAATTTGAGTTTACACTTTCTTGTCACTTGCAATTTGGCATTATCACATACCAAAACCACTGGGTAAGGTTTAGTATGAGGTATGATTTCTAGATTTAGTTTCTTGGCAATTGCTTCAGAGATAATATTGACTTGGGAACCACTATCAAAAAATGTATCAACTTTTGTATGTTTTGTAATGACCCTAATATGGAAAATCTCACTTCTTTCTTTATCGTTTTGAGACTTAATAGGCTTACTAGAAGAACTAGTACTTGCATTAGAAAATTTACCTTTTACTCCCATGGTTGTGATTTTGGTTTCATCACTTGAATAAGATCCTAGATCTTGTTGAGTTGTTGCAACAATATTTTTCTTCACCTTGTTATTGAACTTCTTTGGTCTCATTTTTGGATGTAATTTCCAACAAAGGTATTCATCGTGGCCTTCTTTTTGAGCAATGTTTACAGGTAATTTTCTCTCCCTCTTTCTTGACTAGAGCATTCCTTTTGCCTTTGCCTTTAAACTTCCCCTTTCCTTTGTCTCCAGATTTGGATGGTTTCTTGCTAGTCTCTTGAGGAACATTCTTGCCTTTTGATTCTAAATGAGTCGCCTGAACACATACTTCATCTAGATTGTTGGGATTAAACATAAGTATGGTATGTCTCAAATAAATATGTAATCCACCTATGTATTTAAGGAGAGTCTCTTGTGAAAATAAATCAACATCCAAGATTAAAGATCTTCTTCTACATTCTTATGTGTAACTTTGGACACTCTAACCTTTAGCTTGTCTAAATTTTTTCCAATCCATAATTGTTTTTTGTATGTAAGCTAATGGATAAAGTTGTTTTCTTAATGTAGCCATAAAATCAATCCAAGAAGAGATAATTTTACCACTTTTCTTCAAATTCTCTTGAGTTTTGGCCTCCCACCAGATGAGGTTTGCACTTTCCAAATGAAGAGAAGCAAGGTATACCTTTGTAACATCATCAAAAATCTTTTGAATCCTGCAATATACTTCAATTTGAAGAACCCAATTATCCAACTTTTCAACATATACTTCCCCATTGTACATAGGCAATTCAAACTTGACATCAAGCTTAAGCAAAGGAGACTTAACATGTCCATTTGGAGATCTAGGAGTAGTATGTCTAGGTGTTTAAGGAGTTGAAGGTAGAGGCTTGCTCCCATCACCACCATTACCTTTTTGTTGAGTAGAACTTTCTCCTTGCAACCTTGTTGTCTTTTCATTGTACAACACCTTCACCATCTTAAACATATCATAGAATCCTTTCTGAAATCTCTCTCATCCTCATACATCGTCTCTTATCCTTGTTCATGTGTCTTGACTGGTGGATTTTTCAGAGTTTGAGACCTCATTGAAAAAATTTGAAGGTTTGGTTCTTCAAACACTCCTCCTCTTCTCAACTTAGACCTTTAATCATTCAAGAAAACACTTGCAAAAATTGTCAAACCTTCAAAAAAACCATGCTATAATACCAAACTGATCTGAAATTAAAAATTGAAGGTTTCTTGAAAAATTTTGCAAGCTAGTATATATCTTGTGGGAAATGGATCGAAATTGCAAAAGCACATAAACTTAGTAATTTTAGTCAAGTTTTATAGATTTAATCAGAGAAAAAAAACAACATGCAATATCACAAAACAACAATTTGACGAAAGAATTCACCCCTCCTAGGCTACGTCTCCAGGTCCAGCTTCCAATGTTGGCCCTTCAAATTTTATGCTCAAAATGTCAATTTCATCAACACACAATGCTCAAATCACAAAAATGATGCTACCATTGTGTCGAGAACACCCAAAAACCTCTGTGTAGGCTGTTCTTGGGCTTCAAAAGGCTGAAAAATGGCTAAGTTAGGCCTCCTCCATTTCTGTGCTATATGTCCTGCAAAACGACCAAAACTGGCAACGAAATCCTCCTTTGGTGTATTTGTGATATGAAAATCACTCTTGAGTGACCTCAGTTAAGTTATTACTGAATGAAGGTATTACAGACTCATGTGTTGGTGTGTGTCTATGTCATTTTAGGCAACGAATCAATCAGATTGCAAAATACACAAACACTGGAAAATGGAAAACTGTAAGAGGAACACAATAAGCAAATATAAGAACACAACAGTTAATAAGGATTTCACCCTATCCTCCAAGGCTACGTCTCCGGTCCAGCTTTCAGTGGTGGCCTTCTTTTCCAAGGCTACGTCTCCGGTCCAGCTTTCAGTGGTGGCCTTCTTTTATTGTGTCTTTAAAGCAGAGAATTACAATGAGGAGCTCAATTTGAGTCTCCTGAAACAGAATTGCTCGGAAGGGTGGTTCTTGGATTCTCCAAGCCACTTAGAGTGCACAGACTCTTTTCCTCTCCAATTATTGACCTCTCTGGTCTTTAATGGGAGGAGCCAAATGTGGTACTCAATTCCCAACCAATCCTCTCAGGGATTGCTTGAACCTCTCAAGCTGTCTGTCTGCTCGATGTTGCCTTAGGTCAGCTCAGCTCTCTATTTTTCTGCTTCTTGCTTCAATGTCTCTTCTTTCCTTTGTCTTCGTTCTCTTCTCCTCTCGGTGTCCTCTGTTTTATGTATGTTCATGGCTTTAAAGCCAATTTGTCTCTCACTGTTCACTTCCTCTTCTGCCCCCGTTAGATCGCCTGCTATTGCTCGCTTGGAATTCCCTGTCTCTGCATCATCATCAACGGCTCACAGGGAGTGGCCACTTGTCCTCTCGCGAACTGCCCTTGCTCTTTCTTGTCGGTTCGATTTTTCGGTTACACTGTGGAATGATTCATTCGTCACCTTAGCGTCAAATTGGACTTCAAAATTCTTTATGTCGTGGCTTAATCCCCCTGTCAAATCTGGTTCCTCCATCGGGCGCGATCTCCATTGTCAGATCTGGAGCCCCCAGATCCTACGACATTCGCTCATTTTGCGCGATTGACTCGCTCGACCGTTAGTGTGTGATGACTGGTGGTTTTCTCTCTCATCCGCCTGCCATGCGTTGGGCACTGCATGGAATCACTCGTTTTTCTCTAAATATGCTTACCGCCGAAGGGTGCCCCCAATATACTGTCGGTTTTGGAGCGCGGGACCCGCCTTTCACCTTAGCGCTTTCCCCACGGTTTTCCTAGCTTCCATGCGACCGAGCGCTTTGGGGTTTTTTCCTTCTCGAGGGGTTTTGCCTAATCACGCATCAGAAACGACCTCCTTTTCCCGATCCAGGCTTCCCAAGTGCCAATTTTCCTCTTGCGTGGTCTCCATGGGCCTCAGTGAGCGCGCTTTGACCGAGGTCCTTGTCGTTCCCCGCTGGCTGCAAACTGCCACTATCAGAGGTCTTCATGATCGCTATTTGTTCACAATTTTGAAGTTTGTCCTGTTTTGATACAATCATGGCATCTTGATTATTTTTCATGGATCCAATTCGGATCACAGCCTTCCCACTGAAAAAGATTTTGGACCACCAAAAGTTGGTTTTCAAGCATGACTAAGTGAGGTTACAGTTGTCTCACTCGTCCAATCTCTATCCACTTTGCACTACTCGGCTTTGAACCCTTGAGCCCAATTCTGAGGTACTCAACATCTCCTCTGCGCGTCGTCCTCATCTTCTTGTCTAGAACTATGTCCTCCTGCAATTCATTAAGATATTCAAGTAGCAGGTCATCAATAGAAGGCAATTGACTCTGCTCTTCGAGATCCTCAATTAGAGAGGGTTTAAACAATCTCAAGCAATCTGCATTTACAACTGAGTAGATGTGCATGTAAGCTGGTAGATCAAGGCGAAAAGCATTTTCACCAATATTCTCAAGTATTTTGAAGGGTCCATACTTGAAGGGCTTTAGCTTTTTACCTTCACCTTGCATCGTGTCCTTGCTGATATACATCCAGACTTGGTCACCAGCTTGGAAACTATGCTCCATCCAATGCTTGTCATGACTTGCCTTGTATTTGGCTTGGCTCTTTTCCAGTTGTTCCTGTATTGCCTGTTGGATCTCTTGGATTTGTTCAATGAACCTAGTTGCCCTGTCCAGATCACTGTGTCCCTCAACTGTGGTATCTTTACCAAAGACAAAATCCAAAGGAGACCTTGGGGTGAAACCAAAACAGGTCTCAAAAGGAGATTTCTGTGTAGAAGAATGTTTTGCTCTGTTGTAAGCATGCTGCACATAACACAAATGTTCATCCCGAAGCTTAGGATGTTTGCTGCAATATCCTCTCAGTAACTGGATCACTGTCCTGTTAACTACTTTTGTTTGGCCATCAGTTTGTGGATAAAAAGCAATGCTTTTCTTTAGTTTGGTGTCCATCAGTTCCCACAGACTTGACCAAAACTTCCCCACAAATCGGGTGTCTCGATCAGATACAATGGAAGTGGGTAGTCCAAAATGAACTCATACATGTTCAAAGAACAATTTTGCAGTTTGTTTAGCTGTAATCTATTTATTACAAGGTATCAAAATACACATTTTGCTTAACCTATCCACAACAACATATAGATAATCATGACCTTTCCTAGATTTAGGCAGCCCCCCAACAAAATCCATGGAAACACTTTCCCAAGGGTGAGAAGGAACTGGTAATGGAGTGTACAAGCCTAGTTTTCCTATTGCTGGGCTTGCTTTTTAGCATGCATAGTACATCCTCTTACATGTCTAGAAACTGTCTCATTCATTTTTGGCCAATAACAAAATCTTTGCAGCTATGCAACTGTTTTACTTACCCCAAAGTGACCTGATATCAGAGAAGTGTGTGCTTCTCTAATTATCTTTACTCTTTCAGTTTGTGGAATGCATAACTTCTCACAATGGTATAAGAGTCGGTCCTTTACATGATACTCCAATTCTTCTACTCATTTGTCTTGACTAAAGTTACATATACATGTTTAAAGTCTATATCTTGAGCATATTGTTCAATGTAGCTTTCATGTAGCACAGAATTATGCTTAAGTATAGTAGATGCATTTATAATGGGTCTAGATAACATATCCGCAACTTTATTATGTATGCCATTTTTATATCTAATGACTAAATGAAACTATTGTAGAAAATCCATCCATCTGAAGTGTCTTGATTGCTGCAACTTAGTTTGGGAGTGTAGATATTGAAGTGGTTGATGACCAATATGTATTACTGTCTCTTTGCCCATTAAGTAATGTTTCCACTTTTTCACACTCTGTACTAATGCATACAATTCTTTATCATATGTAGGATAGTTAACTACTGCAGGATTAAAAGTCTCAGAATGATAACATATGGGTTTACTGTTGGTCAACACTGCTCCCATGGCATAGTCACTGGCATCTGTTTGGATCTCAAATGGTCTTTGAAGATTAGGCAGTGCTAGTACAGGTGTTGTACTAATAATTTCTTTCAAGGTGTCGAAGGCTTTCTACTATTTGCCTCCCCACTGAAATACCTTGTTCAATCCTGTTAAAGCATGTAAGGGAGCTGCAATTGAGGAAAAGTTAGAAATGAACTTCCTCCAATATTGTGCTGCTCCTAAAAAGCTTCTAACTTCTGTAGCAGATTTGGGTTTAGGCCGGTTTACAATCACTGCCACCTTAAAGGGATCTATCTTCAATTCACCACCCCCTACTATATGACCCAAATAATTTAGAGATGTTTTACCAAATTCACATTTTGAGAGTTTAACATGAAGTTTTTCTCTTTTCATAACATCTAATGTCTGCCTAACATTCTTTAAGTGTTCTTCCCGCGTTTTGCTAAAAATTAGAATGTCATCCAGATACACAATAACAAAATCATCAAGAAAAGGTCTGAGTACATCATTCATTAATCTCATGAAAGTAGCAGGAGCATTGGTTAAGCCAAAATGCATAACCAACCACTCATACAATCCCTACTTTGTTTTGAAAGAAGTCTTCCATGCATCTTGTTCTGCAACTCTGACCTGATGGTATCCACTGTGCAAGTCTATCTTGGAGAAATAAACAGCTTCTTTCAATTGATCTAAAAGATCATCTATGCGAGGAAGGGCATAACAATTTTTGATTGTTATCTTATTCAGTGCTCGGTAATCAATCCACATTCTCCACGAGCCATCCTTCTTTCTCACCAAAACGATTGGTGACCCGCATGGTGATGTGCTAGGCCTGATGAACCCCTTCTCGAGCAACTCCTGCACCTGCTTCTTGATTTTAGCGTTCTCTAAAGCAGACAACCTGTACATTCCAATGTTAGGCAATGGAGCATCTTGATGCAAAATAATATCATGCACTATTTCCTTTTTGGGTGGTAGACCTTTAGGTTCTTGAAACAAGATATCATACTCTGAAACAACCTTTTCTAAATCAACTTGCTGTTTAGCATTACAACCCTCAAATACATTGGTTTTATCAGGTTTCTTTTCCT